>PNEQ01048437.1:0-48888 GCA_003012365.1 Medauroidea extradentata | reverse complement strand
CGGCATTTGATGCGCGCTTCAAGGTCGACCTTATTGCTCCGTCGCTTTTAGGCCTCTCACGCGCGGGTAGGCGGCACCCTTAAGGATTTTCGCGTTTGGTCCGCGGTGTCTTCCGCGCGTTTTCTCTCCCTCGCGGAGTAGTTTGATAGGCTCTGGACGTCACATAACGTCACAGTTCCAACAGTTGGCTGCTTGGCCAGCGACAGCCAGAGGGTGTTATCGTGACAATCAACCCCCTCTCACCCCTAACCGAGCACGCCGTGTCACCGCTACACCGGCGGTCATCCATCATAGCTCGGTGGGCGGCAGGCCCTCTCTCTCTGCCGCCGATAAGGTCGCCTCCCGCGGCCACATCAGTCGCATATATCGCCCCTAACGCTCGTGTGCGTTTGTGTGTGTATGTGGGAAAATGGACGTGAAAACACACTCCCTCGCCGGGAGTGGGTGGGTGTTCATAGCTCGACCTTGATGGCTAGAGGCACGATATTCACAACGCGACAACCGGTCGTGCGTACATATTTGCTGCGTGTGTGCGTGTCGCCGATGATGCACGGCAGCCTCATTGTTGTCGGGGAATGAGTTGGCGACGTCAAACTGAGTGATCTCTATTCGGACAGACAATGTTGCCTTCTAAATTGCGGGCACAAACATCAGACCAACAAATGAGCGAATCGGCAAACAAAATAAATATGTTATTAATTCACGTTATGTTTTTATTCGAAACAAATTAAAAATAAGGTGATGTGGCAGACGTAACGAATATCCGTCCCGGGAACACCAGTGAAGTGCGTAACTAGTTAATATCCCGGTAACTTACACGCTATCCTTAATTCTCTATTAAAGTCCTTACATAATTCCACTCATAATCTTCAACCGAGATTTAATGGCAGAATTCTGTAGCCAAACTTCTGTGCGGTGTATTTATTATCACTCTTTACTGATAAGTAACCGTTATACAAAGGAGAATAATGCATGTGTGATGTTGGTTGTTATGATATTCCATATAGTAGAACTGTAGAGTTCCAGAAAAATTTATATATACGGAAGACGGGTTGTCAATATGCTTTGAATATAAATAAAAAAAAACTTAGTTTATTACTAGACAAACACGACAGTCAGATTTTTATAACCTAAATAATATAGTGTAGCTTCACTTACGCTGCATTGTATTATTTAGGTGTTTTAAAACATCTGACTGTCGTGTGTACAGTAATAAACAGTTTTTTATTTATATTCAAAGCATATTGACAACCCGTCTTCCGTACTTCTCTTGTCCGTTGTCTGAAACTGTGTACACGACAGTGAAGAATAGGACAAGTTCTGTTTGTCACATTAAGTAGGCCTACGGGATGTTTGCAATCATCGTATCTGCGGTACACACTGTCACTGTGGTACGTGTATACGGAATTACGTACTTAATTATGGATTTTGTGTACCGTACTTAGGCAAGGGCCGCAATAACGTTTCGTCTGCTGGCAACTTCGAATATTGGTATTGGGGAAGTTTTGTCCACCAATGGAAGTGATGCAATGCAACCATTATAGTTAAAAATAATTGTTTGTTTACACACGATATTTGCATTGTTTACTGTAAATAATAAGAATGGTTTTAATACGTATCTGAAGGAGTGTGCTAGATTTTGGCGCGGAAGGTAATGGTTGTTTTCGAAAATATTTTCGAATGAAGCATATTATTTGGTGAGAATTTATTGGTTTGTGGACGTACGCCATTGCCAATGTTTTTGCTGATCAAACCTGTGTAATTTTTTTTTTTTTTTTTTTAATATTTAATGTTTACAATCGTAAAATTTGTGACGTACGACAAAAAAAAGAGGAAAAGTAACTTGCATAGGTATAACATACTTAAGTGTCAGAAGATAAGAAGGTAATTAATATAAAATGTGGATTAGATGTCCCGGTGGGCGAATAATGGGCAAGAGGAAGCCCAAGATTTTCCATTTATTAATATGTTTGCACAGGGATGGACTAAGGGGTTGGGATGGTTAAGGGAAAATGGAGGGAAGAGACTTTAAGACACTCGCCTACTGGCCGTGTGTTAGTGTAAATGAGGCACGCGGCGGAGGGCGATGTTGACCAGCTCCTGTGGCGGGGTATCGCCTCTACCGCAAGACACTAAAACGGCGTGCAGTGCTATCGTAGATCACTCGCCTGACTGACACTTTCTGCGGTGACCCCATCTTTTTATTGGTGGAAAGTTTTAAGCAAAGTCCATTGCATGCTCCTAGACAAGTTTCACACGAATCCTGCAAGTAGTTTTTCAGATATAACAAGTTGAAAAAGCTGTTTTTAGTCGTTTTGGGGATTTCCGAAATGATTTGTATAATCGACGTGATGCTTTGAAACTACTCTTCAGTCATCGTTTGGAGTGTATTTTCTTTTCGTGCATAGACACATTGGGCATATGTGGAATAGTTTCTAAAAATGAACGTATTTACGAACACGGTGCAACGCATTTTAAACTCGGGGTAACTTAGGCGAGGCCCTTTAGTACATTCTCCCTGTTTCTGCTAATTTAGCGATAATTATAATTTTTTTTTTTAACATAAACGATGTCAGATATCAAATATACGTTGCCGGTTTTTGTTTAAAATGGCTTTCATCGTGTCGGCTATTTTTTTATAGAGTAGGCCTAAATACTGTGGTTTTACCTAAGTGTGTCGTTAACGAAATTTATGTTAGTTAACGTATTAACCACAACCATATAATTTCTTGTCTTGAAAAAAAAAACGTGCAAAACTGCTAAACATATTTTCTGTGTCTGCTCTATTTTAGGCTTAAAAACAACTATCGAAAAAAAAAAAACCGCAGTAACAGGGAGCATGTCCTTAACCGCTCGACAAGCCGACAAAATCGTTGAAATAAAAAGTTAGTGATGGGAAAAATGAAAATTTTATACAAAATTTGCCGTTATTTTGACTTGGGTGATTTCTTACAGTTGAGATCTTCTTTTATACACAGAGTTGTAAACATATATGCAAGCCATAGTTTTGCTAGGCCCACTACCGAATGTTGGAATGAAGGAGGCGGGAAAGGGTGTGCAAAATGCAGTTTCTGCCTCGGGCGAGGAAAGCTTATATTTGTCCCCAAACATGCATTTATTGTTGTTTATTCGTGGGATTATAAATGTGGGTGTTTAAAAATGTGAATTTTTTTGCTGATTTCACTCCCGTTTTAAAAATAGCTCAATCACACCTGACAAAATAATCTCGCTTATTATCGTCGTACAACCTGTATGTAGGCTTCTATGTACGTAACTGGTATAATGACTACTGTTTGCAGCATACGTTTGATTTTTACTCTCTCTCATTGCGGATAATTGGAAACCAGATATTAATACGCTAAGGGTAGCTGACCAAAGCACTGTAATGCCGTTATTTTTTTTTTACGTGAAACAGCAACTTTCCTGGTCGGAATTACAGCCACGGGGTATTTCCCACATGCGAAATTATATTGTACGTATAACTTACCAATTTTCGTGTTAATAATTCGAAAATGTTTGTTACAACAGGTGTGCATACGCATTAGCTCTATAAATAATAACTTATAGGAAGATTCAGCGCTTTTTTTTCGTTCTAATGAGAAATAGTAATTAAGAAGTCACAAATAATCAAAACTTTTTAGTGTGATTTTGTAGCCCATGTGGATAAAACAAGTTATATACAGGTGGAGTCGGGAGGAAAGGTACATGCTTTGAGAGGTGATAGTACCGGTGATTCTGAACAAAATGTTTCTAATAAACATATGCCCTTTTCTTAACCGTTTGGGAGAAACCTAATGAAAACAACAAGGAACGGGAAATGTGCAGGTGACTGTAAATCACGATACTGTTATCGTATGTTTTGTTTAATTGTGTACATTTCCTCACAAAACATGTTCAAACACTCCACCACCAACTTCAATGCATTTTGCTGCTCTGATGGACAGCTGCTGTGTTGCTGATCTGAGCTCATTAGTACATTGCTTTACTTGATCACAAGCACGGTACATACGAGCGAGAAGTTCCTCTCTTGTGTCCACCATGCGCGTGTAGACTTCGCTTTTAAGCCAACCGCACACCGTGTAGAAATGTAAACAATAAAACAAAACATACGATAACAATATCGTGATTTACCGTCACCTACACATTTCCCGTTCCTTGTTGTTTTCATTCGGTTTCTCTGAAACGGGTAAGAAAAGGGCATATGTTTATTAGAAACATTTCGTTCAGAATCACCAGTACTATAACCCCTCAAAGCACGTTCCTTTCCTCCCGAATCATCCTGTAAACCGAAGCGTAGTGATGCTATTTCGGTCCAGAACGGTATACCTAATTATTACTGTGAAGCAATATCTATTTTCTACAGTATCAGAGTTAAAAATCAATTGCGTGTTTTCATTTATTGACTTTGTAAGTTCTGGTTTTCGGTCTGTAACAGTTTCTGAAGAATCGTAGTGGTCGTAATTGAATATTTTACACAAACTATAAACTCATTCTTTGAAACCTACATGTTTTTGAAAGTCACGCTGTAAAACACTTTGTTGCCACGTCACAAATTATTTGCCGCAAGGGAAAGGTTTGCTTAAATAATTAAACCACTGCGTAGTAACTTTGCCGCAGATGGAAGTTTTGTTTAAACTCTACAGAATTAGTATTGTGTAACCATTATCATAATTTAGGGACAAGCTGTGTGTTGGAAAAGCTGCAAAAATGAATTTATTCCACATGAAAACTATAGAAGAATTATTAGCCTAAGGATTATATTTGCTTAAGTTCTCTGAGTAAAGTAAACAATATCTGTAAACAGAACATTTTGGCTGTATTGTTTTGCTTCGTTAATGAGCTAAGATTTTGCCAGAACAAAGAGCCATTTGTGTCGCCAAATATTAGTTTATTTTATTTCTACGTATGTGACAATCATGCATGAATGTGACTGATTGGCCAAATAGTTGCTAAGAAATACAGCAAAAAACTGATATTAAAATTGCCTTTATATGGTTTTTGTACACCACATTACAAATATTTACTGATTTTAGTAATCTTTTTACCGTCAGTTTAACCACGTCGTAGTTTTATAATCTAAAGTTTTACATAGAGTATTTTACTTGCATGGAACCCATTACTTCCTGATAAGCGTGCCACATAATTTCTTGACTAACGTCTTTGTAGACTATGAACAATCAGTTTTCTTAGCTTGTGTGTGAATACAGATAGCTTGTGATGTCTTATCCCTCGATCTTTGTAGTATGTTGCAGTAATTTTTATATGGGAGGTTTGGGGGGTAAAATTCGAGACGGACATTACCTGGGGAACTCAAGTGCTCTTCTTGAGGTTCAAAATTTACATAATGATCCTCTAGCTCGCAGGATAACCTTGTAGCATTGTTAAAATATGTGGCAGTAGAAAGAGTCCTCGAGGGGAAGTTAGTTGAGGTCCTTGCACATAGAGGTTGTGACACAAGTGTTGAACGACCACGAGTCGACCTTATTGCCCGTACGTATACATAGGTCCTGATCGCCCCTTTGTTCACTTATTGCGCACAATTCAAAACTGAGACATTTTTATACTATTATTGCGTTATAGGCGAATCGGGATAAAGCGAGCTCTTAAAAAATCCCTGCGAAATTTATATTTTCAACCAATTCGTATCTTTCCGCGTGTAATGGCTAACGAAAGGAAATGTCTAACCTCTCTGGACACGTCACTTGTTGTTTGCGCCCACAATATAAATTTTACGGTCAGTATGAACCTATATATTGTGATAAAAAAAAGTTTACTGACTATGTAAAACACAAATATGACGATGCCAATTGGTTTTAATTCCGCAATGTTGTATTTAAGTACAAAAATTCACGAACTATATTCGGTAAAATCGCTGCCAACCATGAAGTAGTGTGGCCGCTATTATTAATACGTATATTCAGTGACGGCTAGTGATAGTTTTGAGGTTAGATTTTTAGAGCTCACGTTATCCCGAACGACCTATAATAAATAAATATCGTATGTGAAAGGTACCCGATGGCCAAGTTAGGTCTATCGCACACGTATGCAGCCTACATTTTTCAGACTTACGACAGGGGTGTTGTAGGCATCTGCTTGTCTCGAAGGATGTCCTGAAATGAGGCTCTACGGAGAGGTGTCGGAATGAGAAGGGCTGGTGAAACTGGAGATCCCTGAGAAAACCTACCGTCCAGCGACATTGTCCGCCACGATTTCCACTTTCGGAATTCCAGTGCCCGGCCACGGATCGCTTTGATGGGAGGCGAATGTGCTAGCTATTGCGCCAATCGCTGCCCCTTAAATGTCAAATTGTGGGCAACGTGTCTAGCCATGGCTACATTTGCAATTTTCAAATTTTATCTCTGGAAATTTTCACGAAGTTAGTATCAATACGTTAATGTTTGCTGAATTCAGTATTTAAAAAGAAAACTACTTTTTGGTCAAAAATTGAAACTATAAAACACGTACTTTGTATATTCCCTGAGAAATTACGTTCAATAACAGTAAGTAGTTTATGACGCAAAGGCACACTATAGAACGTCTCCGATTTAATGGAATTTTCTGACGAGGAATACTCAAGCTTTGCATACACAGTTCTGAGATCTACTTTCCCGGCCCATTTTGATTTGCCGTGACCCCCTCGCTCATTTCCCCTCTCTCCCACAGATGAAGAAATGCGTTATGACTTGGGCAAAGCATGATTTGTTTAGCTGCTGGTCAGGTTTCGTTCAGAAACTAGCGGTTCTTCCGTGCTAACTAATCTTGATACACGCCTCCAACGTTGGTGTCTGCGAGAGTCCGTGCAGCGGCTAATTATACCGGCTTAATTAACATCTATGTGACTGGCCGGTGGTATGAGGAGGTGAAGGATGGTGGGAACAGTTAGCAAGAAGGATTTCTGTGAAACTATCTACTTCCTTGCTGGTATCCTACTTGATTTGTTCGTGCTGTGACATGCTCGATTCGTATTAAGGTCTCTGCCTGATTACCTGGAAATGCAGAATCATTGTTAGAATGAATAACTTTTCAATGCGCCAGTTAAATTTCTGCAAACAAATTTTTCTGTACGCAAAATTTTTAAGGAATAGTGCGGTAGAAATTATTAAAAACTAATTTTTGAGATGTTAGTGATGTAAGCCTAAGTATTACAATCTAAATAGAAACTAGCAAAGTTTCTTGTGTAGAAGTATTCATCCATACATTTTATGGAAATACTTTTTTTTGTTAGTTATCTTTAAAATTGATTGCTTTAGAAGCAATTAATTTTATCACAGATTCTACGTTAAAACTTCACGGCTGCCAGGTTGGTTGGCATAGTTCTTGTGGCGGTCGCCAGACACGCGGTTTAACTGTGTGCAGTGTGTTTGAAGCAAACATTTTTTGTAGAAATCTGTTCAATTGGTTACAAGTACGTTTACCTTCGAAAATATATCTATGCCGAAAATGTCGGAATGATCCTTCGAAAAATGCGTGCATTGCGTGCTGTAAATGCTGTTTTTCTGCCCTCCGACATAGTCGAAAATACCTTCCTCTAGATTTCCGTGTTTCATTGCGTAATAAACAGGTACTGACTAACTAAAATAGAATCTTGGGGTCCTGTAGGAAAAAAAAAACACTTTTACAGTCTAGGGAAAGCATTCGAAGAGCTAAGAAGATTCCGGGCCTTTGACGGTGTTATGTCTATTTTACAGACAGCGACCAGCCGCTTGGTAGTATAAAAAAACTATGACAATTGTCCTAAAATGCGAAAAAAAAGCGCTCCGCTTAACAACGTTCTTATGTAAAGAAATGGTGTAAGTTGTGCTTTTCATCGCCAACCAAGAGATCATCTCTCACACATATGCTAGATATGCATGTCTCCTTACAGTGTTATAGGAGGCAAGCCCAACAGTGTCTTCTCTCTCCGCTGAGATTGCCAAGCCCTTTCCCTTAGTACCGACATCGCTAGACAGCAAGTGCAGATAGAATCTTGGTATGGGTACTGTCAACAGCAATTCACAAATTTATTTTAATTTTATGTATGTGCCATCCATATTTTTCTATTCTTCTTTCTTTCTTTTTTTTTTCGCGCAAATTGTTACAAGAATTTGCTTGCGTGAAATAATTTTACCTATCATAGTTTTTGTATAATGACACGTCAGAATAAAAATTTACATGGCATATTTTTAAGAACGACACTTAAATCTACTAACTTAACAAACAAAATTCACACTAAGTAACGATGTTGTGGGTTACAAGATCTTATAGACATAGTCACAAAATATAATATTTTTTGTATTTTTATACAATTCGTTAAGTTTTAAAATTATAGTTTTAAATTTCAGAATTTTTTAATTACAAAAATATTTTATTTTTATTTATGTAGGAGATCTTGCGCCCAACAACTTTGTTCAGTGTGAATTATTTCAGTGTAGTAAGTCAGTTTATGTTTGAAACCGTGACATGCAAATTTTGACTTTGACAAGCGATAATGCACAACTATAGTAGATAAAAATTTAAGTAAGAGCTAAACTTAGTCATAATTTATGTCTAAAAAAGGAAAAAAGGATAAATTCGTGTCTATCGTGCCCTTAATCCACTCACACACATCACTAATTAGAGCGCTATATATTAGGCTCATCCAAGACAGAACACTGATGCCTTCGCTCCGTTCTGCTCACGTTTGCATGATTTCTTCACGTTGCCAGTGAGCTACACATATTTTATGACATCACGGTCTCCACCGAAAGCCTGCACAATGTGTATGCTATGATACCCGAGCAGTATTGACTTAGAAGTTTAACGTCCTTATTAAGTGGGGCATTACAATGCATGCTCTGTATCTAGAAGCTAGCAATTTACAAGTCCTCATTGTAATTTATACATAGTGACAGGTATTATTGATAAAATACACTAACTTGCAGTAAATTTAAAAAAAAAATCCGTTAACACCTGGCATATTGCTGTGACGAGTTTAGTTAAGTAGCTGCATTGTTTAAATTATATCGATGCATAACTACGTAATGTTTTACACATACAAACTTCCTATCCGTAAATGGTCAGCATTAACAGTGAATTGCCGAACTCACATTCCACTAACTATACACGAACATCGTTTCAGACCGGCTTCGCACTATCACCAACACTTTGTTTTGAGGCCGAGATAGTTGGTTCCTGTGTGGAATTTGCTACGCGTGTCTCGATTGTAATATCCGGGGAAATAACGTGCACTAGCCGGGACAAAATGTGGCGCTGATTTTGTGCGTCGTTTGCTTTCGTTCGTGTTTCGTGGCGACACATCGCGGGACATAGAATATAATATCTGCATGCTTCAAGCACCGAATAACACGTAGATTACACTTTGCGACCGACGTAAATTGTTTCCTCTGAGATGACGGTGGCATCCCTGGATCGTCCTTTTTGATAAGGTCGTTACTGCGTTCTGTTATGTAGCAGTTAATCTCTTTTTTCCTCTCTCTCTGTCTCTCTCTCTTTTTCTCCCTTATACCTCCCTCCCTCTATGACCCGTCTCTTTTTTTTTTTTTTTTTATTAATATATCTACCTAACATTGTTATTCTGGCTTCGCGTCCCAAAAAAAACTACACAAATTCCCGTACAAGAAAATACAGTATTGCTTTAGCTTCCTAACTCACAGTAAAAGCTACCTTACGCTACAAGATTAACCTTGTCCCCCTCTTCTTGCTACTAGCTACTACTCACCATATAACACAACTACTATGATAGTTCACTAACAATTAGAAGGAAAATGAACCCACCATTTTTTTGCTTTTTCGAAAAATATGTCTCGCCCGTTACCTACCACTATAGCAGTTTTGAAATCCCTAATTTATATGTAATGTTTCTGCCAATCGTATATATCCGTACGCAAATGTCAAATAGATGAATGACATTTTTGTTTCTGTGGTTGTAGTGCAGCAAACCTTAATTATAAATGACGCTTTAAAAGCAAACGTCGTTTGGCAATGTCGCCTGCATGCCGTGAATTATAACGCCAGGCAGAGCTGTAATTTATATTTAGATTATTAGCCTGTACCGCCCTGTAGTCTATGTCTGTTATTCGTCACGCCAATTTATTTGCTCCTGTAAGCTACTCTTTTGTTTGTTTTTGAAGTTTTTCATTGCAATTTATTGCTCCGATTATTAGTAGGCTCCGTTTGTACAAAATTCATGGAGCGCTACGGGCACCGCTGACCGGCCTACGCGAATCAGTGTCACCTCTGTTTGTGAGCCCTCTCAACTTGGCCTGCAGTGTTTTACTGCTGTTGTTTTTCATGTGGTGCTTTAAGCGGTTACCGTAAAATTGTATTTGTAAAAAATATAGTTTAATTTACACTGTATCTGCGTTTTTATTTTACAAACCAGGTTGATAAATTTGTAGACATGGTATTCTGGAAAATATTTTACGTAATTTTTATAGACTTGAAAATCATGTTTTTATAAACGTGGTGAACCTGTGGCGACAAGTTTGAAGTGTGCGTTATTTTCGTAGATATAAGAAAGGTAAAGCACGTAGCCGGCCTGCGTAGCGCAGTCGGTTAGGCGCCGGTCTACTGTGAAACGTCATGGGTTCAAACCATGGCTTGTCCTTTGATCTAACTTCTCCCCATCGGCTCTTAAGACTTCGTTGTCAATGAGCTGCAAAACCCTTTCATCCCATCTCGTAAGCACGTTTTGTAGTTACGAAGAAGTAAAGATTTATTACAACTCTGCAGTCTTACACTAAAATTAATTCCAAGCTTTAACAATGGAGCACTTTTTTTTATACAGCGTGTATTTTATACAGGTGTGCACTACGGTCGTATGTTCGTGGTGGCATTGGTCAGAGAACTTTTTTGTTCAGTTTGCAGTGTTTGGGTACTCAGACTTCATACGAGCCCACCACGCGACATCCTCTGAATACTTGCTAAGTGTAGGGTCAATGCCGGATTTTATTGAAACATGTCATATTTAAAGCAATAAAGCGGGTTTGCCACGATAATGACGAATTTTTTTATTTTAATAATGTTTTAATAACGAATTGACAACAGTTTTTTTAACGGTGACGTATGTATGAGCGCATTGTTAAAATATCACCAAACGACAGCCACGTCCGGTAGTTTAACATCGAGTTAAAAAATATATATACATATTTTAAACTAGCACTGTTTTTACACAGAATTGTATTGTCAAAAATGTATCTCAATTTGTACCTATTTTATTGGTAGCAATAAACGTAATAGTTTTTCAGATTTTTGCACCCAACTAATTACCAATTTTGTTTTGAAAATAAAGAAAAATCAAGCAAAATGATTTTTTTGGACGAACGGTGCGTTATTTTGCAAAACGCTCACGTAGAAATAAAATTGTGCATCGTATGACCGCTCTAAGTTTTGAATTTTTTCAAAGAATTCTGTTAAAAAAAAATGTAATTTTTTTGTACTAATGTTAAAAAAAACTGCCTTGCATGTCCGTAACATAAATATTTATTCGCATAATATTTTTAAAAAGTACCTTATTTAGCAGGAATTCCATAAAGTTTATGACATTGGCATAAAGTACGTTGGGCACACTCCGCGATGAAAGTTGGGAAAATCGATTCTTTTGTTTTCCAAGTTGCGGCCGAACGAGTGGAGGCGCATTAAAAGTTTCCCCCGGGCTGGTCCTGAAAGGATTGCGGGGAGAAGGGGAAGGGAGTAGATTGGGAGGATAAAGATGAATGATAGAGGGAGACCTTGGGGCAGGATTTTGGGAAAGTGGGGAAGTCACCGGTAGTCGTTTTTCTTGTTCTTTATTGCCCGTGAAGAATCGCCGAGTCAGCTATTTCCTAGAGGAAGTAATCGGTGCTTTTGTTTCGGGTTGGAACAAAGTGGTGGGGTTATTATCACGGATGTCAGATTAAATATCCCGACGAGCCCTTTATTTTTTTTTTTTTTACTAATTGTAAAATAAGGTGGAATTTTTTATTTCCCCCGCAAATTGTAGTTTTATATTTTGAACGTTAGCGGTTACCGTATTTACTTTAAATTGTGGCAGTTAAAATACATAATTTTTTTACCAGTTACAAGTAATTTTTTGTAATCGGTGTACATGTACATTTTCTGAATTACCGATGAATTTGTTTTGTGTACATGTAATTGCCAGAGAATATCACATGCTCTTCCATCACATGTCACTTTAACTTAAAAGTTTGACATTGCCAAGTTTTCCATTACCTACGTGAAAGGGAATGTAAGTATAAAGTGACGCGATCTTGTTAGGTCCCGTTCAAATGTTTTTGTCAAGGTATTCCCTGCTACATTGAAGTATAACATGATACATTAGCTTGCTGGCCACGCGTTCGTTGTTATGTCGCTACACATCGGCAGCGCATGACTCGCCAGCCGTTTCCGAACAACGGCTTCGTAATTGGGATGCGGTAATTAGAATTCTTGTGGGTGGCACTGCCGGGCGGACGAGCTCGATTTACCCCTCCCTTTTCCATGCACATTGCCACCCGGCCGTGATTGAATACCTGGCGACCCGAGGTCACCTGGAAATTCCCGCTTTGATCGTCCGTGTCACGAGGGTAATCGAACGTGTAAAACCGTCCTGCTATTTTTACAAAAAAATTGAAATGCTCCGGGGAATGGAGTGTGGTGTAAATAGGGTTGTGTCTAGCCGCTGAGACTGTAACGCACATTTGGAACTCATCGGAAATGCTCGGGCTGCTCGCCACTTCTTTGCCCGTCTCCTTAATAGTTAGTTCCCATTAGTTTTACGCCATAAATTGCTGTTTTCTGAAATGAAGGAAGGCTTTTTTTAGTTTAGGGAACTACAATAACAGTTATTAAGTGGCGCTGCAACTTCCTCGTGTCTGCGGCACGCAAAGTGTAGACGCATCCGGAGACTATCCGATGATTGCCGAACGTGCTGCATAATCTCAGTGGCCAGACACAAGTATCGGAGTTGTGGTAGGGAGGCGAGAGAGAGTGTAGGTAACGAGGGTATGCTTGCTCATTCCAGATGCACGCGAGGATACGTTTGTTAGAAGGGTAAGGAAGGGTGACTATCTTCACCCCTCCTTTCATGCCCTCATGGCCGCAAGCCTACACCCCAGCATCCCTCTCTTCTGCAACACAACTCCAGCAGTACTCCTAGGATCCAGTGTCAATAAAACGCCAGCCTACACGTCTCCATTACAATCAGGAGTGGAAGTGTTGGCAAGGGGGGAGGGGGTAGAAGAGAGGTAGGCGATCGATCAGGGCTTTCGTCGTTGGGAGTCGTCACAGCCCTCATCGGCAGGGGATGCGGTCTGAAGAGGGTTCAGCGTCGGGTGACGAAACAGGGTCTGGTGGTTCTGGAATTGGGGAAGTTTCCGTTGAATGGTGATGTATCGAGGGCGCACTGTCATAGCTTGCGAGTGTTGAGATATTGTGTTAATCATTACGCCGAGAATTTCCAAATAGAGCCGTTTCTCTCCACAATGAGGTATTACGAATCTGTTCTGAATTACTGTTGGCGGTGGTTGAAAAAATTCGTCATGGAATGGGTTATTGGTTAAACATTTTTCAGTTTTCTGTTGAATTTCTTTCCAGGGCAGGATTTCGCATGTAGTCCTAGCTGTTAAGTAGATTTATTATTTTCATTGCCTCTTTCTTTGGTTTTGATGTGACATAAAACACGTGTTCTGTAGCTGATCTTCGGAAAGTATGCGTCAACTTCTAAAATCCTCTCAAATACCTTATGAATACAGTTGCAGTTACCAGTTTTGTTGTCAGAACATGTAACTTTAAGCAGGCAATCATTATGTCAAATACCGTTACTAAATAAATAATCAATACTATCGTGAAATACCATTTAAATAGTACTTGTCAATTGTGAGTTACAAGCGCTTTGGAGTACATATTAAATGTTACAATCTCAACCACAGTTAAAAAAAACTGACTGCTGTGGTGAACCTTGCCTTCATTGCTTCAATTGACTGCGATATGAATCGTCGAATAATATTTTATTGGGTCATTTGCATCGTAAATATTGTTGTGTTTGCAATTATATATTTAATTTCTAAATATAGGATTATTGGTTTTTTATCGTAATAATTCTGAAGGATGAATATTTTGTGAATATCGTGATATATTAGACAGTGAAGCAAATTGAAAAGGGCATTGATGAAATGGCACAAGTAAAATATTAATTTTTATAGAAGCATATGCCTCATGATTCTTACCCGTTGGATCCAATAAATAAGAAAGCATTATCGGCGTAAGTGGTACGCGCGTTAAGAATGACACATTTATGCGCAGAGCATTCAGCTGGCTCGCTGTGTTTTAGTAGTAGTATTTTATATGACTTAAGTTGGCCGCCTTGGTGGACATGTTTTACTGTTCGAGGTCTAGACGTACGGAAACGGTAAGGACGGCCCGGCACGCGCATCACGCCTCATCTTAGCCTCTAGGCGCAGGTCACTGAACTGGCGTGCAGTTTTATCGCCGACAACTCGCTTCTTTGAGATATCCAGCAGTGACCCTGTCATATTATGACGTAAAATTAAAGATAATGGTATATTGTAGCCGCCTATACCTCTTTAAAGATTTCTCGCCAACTTTTTCGTACCTAAAAGGGACCACAAAAATAAACTTATTTTCGCAATGTTTCGCCGCTAGGAAAATCCTTTCAGTAGTAGTGATGTACCTCAAATGGTTATACGCTCTTGTAACTATCTTTAAATGCTATTCCTAAGCAGACATCTTTCATGCGCGCTAAGCAGTTTCCGAATAATCTTGTAACTACCGAAGCTCTGCACACCGCTCGGTTGCCTAAGAAAACGGCTACCTTAAGAGTGAGCGATAGTCGCCATCTTGGACTTTTGTATTTTGTGTCATAACTTTTCTTCTGACGAAATTCATGGAACTTTTACTTGACCACGGAATAAAATACATATCGATAGAATTTTAGTCACCGTAAATCTTTGTTTGCCGTTACTGGTTTTACAGATCGAATTGCTGTTAAAATAAAATTAATAAGAATATTCTAACTGCAATTCGTTGTGTAAAACCAGTAACGGCAAACAAAAATTTATGTTGTCTAATATTCCTTTAATATGTATTCTGTTCTGTAGTTAGGTTAAAGTTGTATAAATTTACCCAGAGGAAATATTATGACACGAAATACAAAAATTAAAGATGGCGACTATCTCTCACTGTTAAGTCCATGCTCTCTCGTTTCTACTGTTGTTACGATAATTATTTTGTTAAGCTTAATCGAGAGTAGATATCAAAAATCGGTTCGGCAATTTTGTTTAAAATTGTTTTTGCTGTGATAGCAATTTTTTTTTTCAAAACAAGAAATTATATGGTTTCGGCTAAAAAGTCGACCAGATTGTCGTTGATTACATAATTAGCTAAAATAATAGTATTTACTACCTAGAAAAAATTATCCACCATTGAGGAGACGATTTTAAACAAAAGTGCGGAACAGATTTTTGATATGTGATCTCGTTTAGGCGTAAAAAAATTTATATCGCTAAAAAAAAGTAGAAACAAGAGGAAATAACCTTAAGCGTTCTCTCTGTACTTTTATTTTTGGAAAATATAGCGTAAATTCAAGACAGTGCTCCTCCAATATTTGTCCGTGAATGTAGGTTTATTGTGGAAACAACACGCACTGATAATTTAATCACGTATAAGTGAGAAAGCCGTCTTGTAAACCGCAACTCTGCTGGGGGAACAAACTTGCGTCCACAATATACTTGCACTGCGGAGTGTTTGTATGAGCACATCCTCACCCCCTCCCCCCCGGTCGTAGTTCTTTTTGCACTGAGAACTTTGCTCTTAGTACCTTTCTAGCTTACACCAGTCCATTTATTTTCTCTTTCAACTTCGAGACTTCCTTCTACAGTGCACAGTTTTCAAGCACTTTCTCAACTGAAATAACTAGCTCAGGTGAAACAAACCATTTCCTTTTTCAATTAAAGCGGTGAAGAAGATTTGTTGTTTTTGGTGCAGTTTTTCGTTCATTAATTTAGCTTCACTGCTTAATTAATATTTTCTGTTGGTACTAATCTGGCCTTATTATGTGTGGTAATTGGAAAAATATTTCCAATTTTAACGGATTTTCTGCGCTGTTCTCTGTTTCATTTCCTAATTATTCGTTGTAGTAAAACAGCGCAATTGTCACGTTAGTTACATATTTTATATATGACTGTCGTTCTCGGTAAACTGGTACTAAAGACCGGCATCATAAAATTAATAAACAAAAGACGTTAATGGTTACCTTAAATATTAACTTTTGAACGCGGTAAAAAATACTAAACGCGCATAAGTTATGTCTGCTTAGGAATGGCATTCAAAATAACGTTACACGTGTTTTTATCCGTTTTAGGTTCACCTCTTCTCATTAAATCATTTTTTCTAGTGGCCGCAAATTACGAAAATGGGTGTATATTTGCGATCCTTCTAAGGTGTGAAAATCTTGGCGCAGCATCTTTTAAAAGTATAGGCGTGTACAGTACTCCTTTATCTTATAATATTTCGTCATAACATGACAGGGTCGTCACTAAATGTTTCGTATAGTTGACTTGTCGGCAAGAAAACTGCACGCCAGGGGCCTTAGTCAGTACCTTCTCCTCGGTAACGTCAGTATCCGTTACTGACTTTTGATATCGTCAGCGATACAGATAGTCACGCGTGACTGTCTTTCAATGGTATTCTGTTAACAACGTTTGTAACGTTCTTTAACAGCTTTGATGTAGGTTTGGCAACATTGTAGGTACCTTTCTGAAACTAATAAAATCGCACTGTAAGTCTTATATTTCTGGCCATTAGTAGTAACACGCGGCCACGCGATTTACGTCTTGATGTGCGGCAACGTGAAAGTGTTTTAGGTTAAAGGTTGGGTAACGGATCAACTTTGTGAAATGGAGGCAGACGCTACGACGTTTCGTTCTAAGAGAACGACTGTTCGGAGTACGGAAAAATGTTGAATTTCACGAGGGAAAATAAGGAATTTTTCACAGGTAAATTTTTATACCGAAATGTTTTTATTTTTCATGTATGAACAATAGCATAAATTGATCTTCGTCCATTTCTGTGAACGGATTTAGGGTATCGCATATTTGCCTCCTCATCAATCGCATTTGCCGACGCTTTTACTTATTTTTGAGCTCATCTAAGAAATCTAACCTTCGCAATGCCGCCGTCATTTTGACAATTTCACGCACACAATCCCGCTAACACCACCTCCCTAGCTGCTGTTACATAAAGTCGCTCACGAATCGTTTGAACGCCAGCCACCGCGCCATGAAGAGTTGCTGGATACGAAGTAGTCTCGTAACGATAGTCACGTGGTGCCTGTCTGTACTTAAGGAATGTATGTGAACACAGAACTGTTCTGCGACTTGCGTCTAGAGGCTAGAGATGCGTGCGTGCTGTGTCGTATTTATTTAGCACTTCAGCATATCTAGGCCTCGAACACGCATAGACATTCGCTAGGCTACCGCCTTAACAAGTGGTGAAAATGTACACATTGACTGAGAACGAAAAAAATGTATACTAGTGCTCGCCTGAAAGGTCACTTTACCAATAACTAGAATTAAATTACTATGTATATGGTGGTTGAGGTTGCTTAATTTTTACTTTGTAAACCTTCTTGGTATGGGAGAATATTCCAACGAATATTGCATATTAACGCAGACATTAGTCGCGTTGGGTGGATGCTTGTTGTCTACCGGATGTTGCAGAATCACGTGGTAATACTGAGGAACGTCTAGAGGAACAAACTGGGTTTTTAAACACGCAGTTTCTGCACTTAAGTTCACAGCACATCACGTGCAACGCACTGGCTGATCATGTTTGTGTAGAATACTACTTGGCACATTGAGTGCCTTCCAGTTACATAGGTCTTCTATGGTAAAGTCTGTCTCACATAAGAATCCCTGATTATGATAGTTCTGAAGAGTGTCACTTGTAGCCTGCAAATTTCTGTGGGATAATACTTGAAATTTTGATGTGCAGCACAGTGTTAAGAGCCCGTGTCTCTTATGATGCATTTTTCTTAAATACTTCCTGGTTGAAAATATGTCAACATTTAAGAGAAAATATTTCAAATAGCGACGTAGTTAATATTTTTACCTTTAATTACGTATATTTTCTTCCATATTGTAATTTAAATTTTCAAATAAATTGCTCTATCGCCAAATAATAAACACAAAATAACTCCCAGTACCGATTTCATCCTATGATACGCACGTAATAGTAAAATATAATGATTCGGTACCCAAACATTGCCGGTTATTCGTTACATCCTTAATTTATTTACCGAAAATGAATATTATTAACAAAGAAGGTGAAGCAGCCTCTTAAGAGCCAGTTGAGCGTGCTTGTGCAAAAATCACTCGTGGCTGATCAAACACTGCTTATTCCGTAGAAACAGCTTGAAAAATAAATGCCAACACAACTGTCCAAATAATTTCATTCTTATATGAGATGGACTATGTAGCTGCCAACAATAGCTGCAATGGCATTCGGCAGTAATACGGCCCAGCCCGTTTGTTATTAATTATACCTGTGGAATTGTAGAACAGTAACGGTACATTTTTAACACGTATGTTCATATAATGTGTTTACTTTCCTAGACACGAGGATTGTTCACCCAAAACATAAACATGCAATTCTGTATCATCCTGTACATCGGCCGGTGAATTATCTGCTGCTGAGAGCGGGTAGAGAAAGTTTATAGTGATTTCAGAGGTAGGGTTTTGAGGGGTGGGGTGGTTCAGGCAGTTGGTTCGGCAGCGCTGTTACGAGCGGACAAAGTTGTGGCGTTAATGCGTTTCCAATCGCAAATGGCTGCGGTGTTTCGGCGCCATGTTTGACGACTTTCGTAGCACTAGGCTCGATCACGACGACACGTCGCCACCGTACCGATAAAGAGTTAGTGGACCTGGCACCTTAGCCGTGATGTAGCGTGGTACGGGAAGTATTTTTTCTTGTATAACTAAAAATGTTTCCAATGCGTTTAGCTACGAAAAGAACACTCACTTCAAACTGTGTCCCTATAGTTTTAAAAATGCCGTTCTCTAATTAAAAACGTGATTTCCATGCTCTCCGAAAATGTTAAAAATGACTTTTTCACATTTCTGTAGCTGAGAAAATAACAACCGCATTCGTAAAACAAAATCATAGAAACCTGCGTTGTACTTGACAACATAGTTTCCGCAAATAAAATAACAGGGTCATCACTTGAAGTTCCGTTGAAGAGCACTTAGCCTAATGCGAAAACACTGCACGCTAGTTTAGTACTTCGCACATAGAGGCTATCATATGTTTGATGGACGTGTTACATTTGACTTATCGCCTTTCTCGTTTCCGTGCCAAAATAAAAATTACGCGTAGACATATTTTTGCTGGCGTAAATAAAATATTTAATTAACAATTCTGTTTTTCTACATGTTATTTTGTTCTACTTGAAAATCAGCATGAAATCTGTTATACATATTATAATTTTCTGCATTACATGATTCTTTTCAAAACTTGAAATAGACTGTAAGGTTTATAAATTTTTCTTTACACGCATCTTAGCCTATTCGTTTTTTTTTCCTTATGTCAAACAGGAAACATGTAACTGTGTATAACATTCTGTATTAAACCACAGTATGGATTGTTTTAATTTTTTAATTATTCTTAGAAGAAAAATTTAGTTTAATGCAATTATACTGCAAATTCTATTATACCGCAAATTGTATTTACAGCTATTTTCACTACACTACATGTATCACGGTAAAGTGTTACCGTATAACTAAGCCACAGTCAGTACAGCTATTTATTAATATATATTATTAATATTAATAATTGGCAGGACTGATTGCGGTATAATTATACGTTAACAGCTCAGTCGCGGTACCTTTATTGTAGAGTAAAGTAAATTGAATTTGTTGTATAATCACAGGCTTAACTTTTTTTGGCAGAATTATGGCAAATACGAAAAATAACATAATTCAAAGGGGCGATTAAGTCTCCTCCACAAACACCCTCCCCTTCCTTTTCCAAAACAAACAACATTCGCTAATCCTCGTAGGGTTGATAACGTAGGCGGCGTAAACTTGCGTGTCGAACAACAATTTTCGCATGGATTTTGGATATTCTTCAACGAATGGGGTTAGCACATTCAAAGAGAGCTGTAACATTAAATTAAATACGAACATATTTAATGGAAACTAGTTTATTATCTCGGTGTAGAACAAGAAGTTATCAGAATAAAAAACGAGTCTACTTTCCTTAGCGAATGGGCAAATTTTCGCAGTAGTAAATACAGCCCCTATTACAAGTAATTAACTCAAAGTAACATAACATATTTATTTTCTCGTGCAGTTTTCTCTTTTAAAATACCAGATTTATGTAAAAGAATCTTTAGAAATAAAATCCTGTGTGGTTAACTTTGGCAATTTTAACTAGTTAAAATAGGTTTATGAGGTCTTAAAACGACAAACACAACATTAACTTTTGCCGTGCTGCCTTACAAAATACATGACAAATAACAGTAAGCTCTACTAAAATTAAGTTATTTTTGAGAGACTGTCAAATATAGAGTTTAGTTATAGGTTTCGCAGAACCCGAAATGTAACATAAAAGTTTTATGTATCCATTTTGCCCACCTTCGGAAATGGTAGCCCGACCCAATATATCCTTTTAAAATCAAAGTTTTGTCGATCAACAGTCAAAATATAATTGACTGAACATTATCCATGTCGTGCTATCTCACTAAGTGCCTGATCTAATACAATTATAGCCTACTTTCGATTCATGGCAGTGACGACCCAGATTTTCACATGTGTGGTTCGTGCCGGTACAGGTAGTTGTATTTTTCTCGGGGATTCCCCCCCCCCCCCCCGGTACAGGTAGTTGTATTTTTCTCGGGGATTTCCCCCCCCCCCCAGATCAGACATTCTGGTGCCGCTCTTTACTAATCACCTTTCCAGCGCTGAAAACTTCGCTGTTATGCGCTGACTAAAATAATTTCACTCATTCGCTGATGAATCAATCACGACTAAGTATTAAAATACAAAATTATGTTTCAATCGTTGCCATTACAAAATAAGATTGTTGTATTAGAATAACACATGCAGGTAGGTACTTTATACGTTGGTAAAAAATTTGGTTAAAGACTGTCTTTGGGTTCTAGACATATAGGTGGGGGACTTACAGACAGTCACAAAATATACGTATTGATTACAGACTCTTGATCTCATAAGCCAACTTTCAAACAAGTAGCGTACGTTTAGGGCACGGTTGTAGAAATACAGGTCTGGAAAGTCGCCTATCTACCAATGTATTTTTCTCGACCCCCTTGTTGTTTGGATGCAGTTCACCAAGTTAACGAGAGTGTTGTGCGTCTTTGGCGTTGCAATCGGGGCTGTCGGGCTCAAACTCCGCCCACTGTTTTCCAGTGTTTACATTATAAAGTAAATAAAGGGGCTGGAACCACGTTTTAGGATTTTGAGCTAAGGAAGTATTTCATAAATTGATAAAACATACGTTTTGATAAATTGTTTATCTTTATAATGTAAACACTGGAAGAAAGTGGGCGGAGTTTGAGTCCGACCGCCCTGATTGCAGCGCCAAAGACGCACAACACTCTCGGTAACTTGGTGAACTGCAGCCAAACAACAAGTTTCCAGGCGAGTGTCCAGACCTGTTCTTCTACAGCCGTGGTTTAGCCTCTCATGAAGCTGTGACTCGGTAAAACTGAACAGGTATTTATAAAGAATACTGTGAAAATGTCACGAGGGTGATATCCGGCCTCAGTAACAGCTGTAGTTATTTCAGTTCAAATGGTTCTGTATTACCTACAATTTATTTGGTTTTTGAAACTATTGTCGTATTAAGGGCTGTCTTTTCACAAAACGAATTTTATTAAAATGTCACGATGAATACACCATAGTTACGTAAACAAATAGCGTAAAAAATCTTTGGCGATATTTTACGTATCTCCAATGTAAAATATTGTTAAAAACCTAAATGGTAATATCCTTGGAAGGCAAATTTAAGTCGTATTTATTTTAAAACATTGCGTACTTTCGTATTCAGTGGTTTTTATCCATAGGGTGGGTCAGCTTATAACGTTGTTGAGTAATACTTCAAATTAATGCTTTAAAACCATAAATATATAAAGAAGAAACGTTAATGTATCTCCGACTACAGAATACTGCAATTGTTTGCCACATTCATTAAAATTTTTTTCGGTAAATCATGGTCAACTAACTAGGAAAGAAATGTTTTGCTGAAATGTAGAAGGATCAAATATGGCGGCGCGTGATCCACCGCGCACATTCTAGCGCCGAGCAGTGCTTTCTGTTGTTGTTTTATAAGAGCTCTAACAAGGTTAGACCTAGGCTCGTCCATTTACTGCATTTTGAACTGTTTAATGACGTGTCTAGTTTTATGCGCTAACATAGGCCTATATGCATAGCCTACGAATCTTAGTTAAAATAATTTTACGATTTTCTCTTTACTTTTAAAACAGTTTTATTCTTTAAGTTACAAATAATTTCGAAGCTATACGTTTGCAGAATATTTCGGTAGTATTTGATAACGTGAAAATTACGTGATCATTTTATTCCTTTTTCTTATGTAAATTATTATAACTTACTTGGATTCTTGGAGTGACGATGTTATTTATATATTTTGTAACTAAAACTGATACTACCTTTGAGTATTGTGTTACGTGTAAGCATCCTGAACGGACAGTTTTGGTGAGCACACATTTTAATAATTTTTGTAGTATGCTATGAAAATTTTATATTTTATTTTTTTCTTGTAAATTGTTGCGAAAAATGTTTGTTAGTTTTTTCATTTAAATTGTGCTTTCGGTATAACGAAATAATTTATTGATACACACTATCCGTGCGGCTTTATTTCGCGTCGTTTGTAATAGACCTACACACTGCAATACATAATGTGGAATATATTAAACCATTTATTACATGTTTACATTATATAGTTCCTCGTGATTAATGTTAGTTTTTTAATCATATACTACACCCTTAATTAAATCCACACGAGCCCTTGAATATGAAATAAACTCGCGTCTCCGTTGCCTCGCATGCGAAAGTACATTTATATCGCCATTCCAGGCGTCTGCAAGGCACGATGGTGCTGCTCAGAGCGTTGTTTTGTGTCTCGCATAGACCGCGCACTGCCAGTACTTGTTCGCCCTCGCTGTGCTCCCTATAACATCCAAATTAAATCAAAGTGCACCTCCCTGGTCTGTTCGTATGTATGTAAATAGATGTGAGCATGGTATAGTAAACACAGAATTTGGTCCCGACCTTTATTTTCAAACGTCTAATTTTCTTGTTACAGTCAGATGAATAGAAAAAGAAAACAAGCGAAATCTACGACGCAAACAATTTCAATACCGTCGTTGGCTCGAGCTCTATTATAGAGTATACCCTTTCCTCCAAAACCCCCTTCTACTTCTCACACGTGTTAATTCGCGAGGCCATCTGTGAAAGGACTTCGATTGTAGGATCGTAATAACCACGATTCGAAATTTTCATTACGCCATCGACACAGAGGGCGGGGCAAAAAAAGGCAAATAGCGGACGCGAGAGAGACAGAGAATGAGACAGCGCTGCCATAGAACCATGTTGTGCAAACTCCAAGTTTAGAAATTTTACGCAGATTCATTTTAAAATTTTCTGGAACACAATTTTTTTTCGGAGTTATAAAAAGGAATGGGCTGATTTGAGTCAATATTATTTTGTGAGTATATATTCGGTTTTAAGAGTTATTTGGACCTCAGCTGTAGACATAGAATGTCCTATAAGT
The DNA here is from genome assembly GCA_003012365.1 of Medauroidea extradentata. Lineage (NCBI taxonomy): Eukaryota > Metazoa > Arthropoda > Insecta > Phasmatodea > Phasmatidae > Medauroidea > Medauroidea extradentata. The sequence goes on along the minus strand of PNEQ01048437.1, from coordinate 25,107 downwards.
AATGTACACTTTACATATATTGACATTTACATTACAGGCTGTCCCACAAGGGCATGTCCCATTAAGTCCGGCCTCATAGGGGAAATAGAAATCGGTAAAATATGGAACGTTGTAAGTGATGTAGTGTGTTGATTTACAACAGTATGTTCACTTTAAATATTTCATTATATTCATCGATTTAATATTTCCCTGTGAAACCGATCTTATGGGACATTCTGTATATGTTTGAGGTATGGAAACAGGGAAGGCGATAATTCAACTCCAATACGTACGTTACACACCGCTTCGCCTCTAAGCTCAGAGTACTAAACTACCTGCAGTTTTTTCCTTCGTAGAAAGTGTCTTTCAATGGGAATTTAATCGGTGACCCTACTATTTCATTTGTGGAAAGTATGTGTTAAAAGTCCACTGCAAATCTCGTCACTTTGTTTTACGATTTCGGCTGGTATATTTCCAGCTACAGCAATGTTAAAAATACATTTACCACTTTCAAAGATCTGACGTTCATGTTGTAAAATAAGCGGACGGTATTTTTAAAACGACAGGGACATAGTCTGAAATGTGCCTTCTCTTCGTAGACAAACGCATTGTAAAGACGTTTAATAGTTATACGTGAAATAAAAAAATACTTTCTTTATCACGCTACAGAACGGCTCAAGCGCCAAGTCCAACTAACTCTTAAACACTGCCATAAAGCATACTGAACAATATTGATAATTGGGAAATGTGTTGTTATAACAACATGGTTATGTGGCAGCGATATAGCGAGAGAGGGATAAAAAGCGGCAGTGTCTTGTCGAGCACACCGGCTCTCGTATTCCCGACGGGACACCAGTGTTGATGCAGATCAGGACCAGAGGGGCTGTGTCACGGGAAGGAGGAGGGGGGGGGTGGTTGTCTGTAAGCAGCGGACGGGCCCCCAGCAGCGTCGCTAATTAGCGATGCAGGTGCGTCCGCCGGGGATACGCCATCGTGTGCCCCCCTGGGGAGGATGAGAGAATTAATTAAGAGGATATGCGACGTCTCTCTGGCTCGCATCTGCAGGTACGTCCCCCCTGATTTATTATTAAGCAGCTGGATATTCACTGGCTCTCCGCGTCGTTGTGTCTATCTTCCCCTTCTTCCGTTCACGGTATTTCCCCTTGCACAAATAACAGTTACGTACAAAAACTAAATGGTCATATTTTAAGCCGTACATTCTTTTTATATTTGAAAAGTCAGCTATTAACAAAATTTTAGGACGGCATTTCTGTATGCTTTTTATAACGTAACCATCCCGCCAAACTGTGAAGAAGTATAAATAATTTCTGGTTTTACTGTTGTATTCATGAAAGTGTGTAGCCATTAATTTTTTTTTGTGGGCAGGGGGGTGGAATTTGCCGGAAAATTATGTTAAATATGAGTAATAAGCCTACGCTTTATTTTTCATGGAGTCACTTCACAAAAGTGCAATAGTTTTACCATGCTTTTATCTACATATAAATTCAATGCTTATAGTTATATGTGGAAAAGGAAGAAGAGCGAAGTAACTTAATTGTTGGAGACTTGGGAATTTCGTGAATTCGTTTGAGGGTATGTTAAGTTCCCTATGTTCTGTACACGATAGTTACTTCAGTCATTGGGCAAATGATGAATAAACACGTGGTTGACGACTGTGCACTAATAGCAGACATATATGAAGTTGTCATGTGCAACCTTGTCAAGTGCACAACTGGAGTAGCAGCTAGTGAACAAGTAGCTGACAAGAGTGTACACAGTACTGTGGAGTCCAGCCGGCTGGTCGTTGAATCAATTTAATTTCAGGGTCTGTATTCATTATATGCTTTGTTGTTACAGTTCGTTTATTTTTGTTCAGAGTCTGAAGAATGGTTGATTTTATTTAAAACTGTCAAACTGGCACATGAAGAATGGTTGATTTTATTTAAAACTGTCAAACTGGCACAATAACCAAAGCATAGGTCTTTCGGGATAAAGTGAGCACTAAAGATTTAACCTTTTAAAAAAATCAGGATATGTCACCATTAACAATAGTTACCTTACTCGATGAACGGTTGGTAGTGAATTGCCGAGTGTGGTTCCGTGTGTTTTTCTATTTAAATACAACAGTGCTGAAATAAAATCAACTGAATTCGACATATATGTATTTTATGTAATAAATACATTTTTTATCGAACAATATAGGTTCACACAGACTGCACAATCTCTCGTAAACGCGCAAACGTTAAGAGTGCGTGGCATATAAATAAACGCTGAAAACATCAATTAAAATTCCACGCTTTTTTCGAAGCTAATATGGATAAAACACTCAATGACAATCCTAGATGGTGGTATTTGCCAAATTCAATAGTAAATGTTTATCCTAAATTACTCATTCGTTACGCGTGATCTCTTGCGCCGCAGTTAAATGCAGGAGATTTCGGCGTTAGAGGTTGTGCCTCAGAAGTTAGTAACACTGGAAGCAATTTTGTTTAAAACGTTGGCTTAAATTATTGTCTAGTATTGCTATAGTTTAACCTTCGCAAATTGGCTTCAAGAAACCTAAAGTTATAGATTAATGCTTTAAGCGTTGAATTATGTACCACGCCCTCTTAAGGCGCCCGCCTGGTGGCCGTGTGTTGGTGTGACTGAGTCACGGCGCAAGGGCGATGTTGACCGGCTCATCTGGTGCGCCATCACCTCTACCGCTGGACACAAACGGCGTGCAGTGGTATCGTAGATCAACCGCCTGACTGACACTTTCAGTGGTGACCCCATAGTTTTCATTGGTGAAATGTTTTAAGCAAAGTTCAATACATCTTTCTATGGTAGTTTCCACACAAATACCACGAGTACTTGTTTAGATATACTAGATTTGAAAAGCTGTTTTTAGCCATTTTGAGCGGCTACGAAATTATATTTCCAATTAACGTGGTGTTTTTAAACTACCATTCTGACATCGTTTGAAGTATTTGTTTTTTTTCGTAAATGCACAACTTAGAGACACGTTTAGAAGTTTCATAAGAAAAAGAGTTCTGCTTATAGCACGTTGCAACGCTGTTTGTAAACAGTTAGATAATTTCCGTCGTTAACCGGTACGCACGGCAAGATATATACAAATTGATGGTCGTAAGTAGAAATGAGCGCGGATATTTTGAGTGCTCATTTTATTCCGAACCGCCTATATTTACGAAATTGCCATGCTGAATTGCTTCGCTAGTGGAATGGCTTTCCTTGCCCATTCCGTAGACACGCATATATGACCATCCCATGCAATAAAAAACATCTAAGAAGTCAGTTTAGTGAAATTTAGATGTTTATTAGTTTCTACTTTTGTAGGGGTAATGAAACAATTTCAAAGAAGTCTGCCACTTATTTGGCTGTTACATATGCTTTTATTTAGTTAGGCGCATTGAGTTTAACGTTCTAAGCATCCACAATAAATAATTTTCCTCTCCTATGAATATTGTACGAGTTCAGTGCAATAAAATCCAATAGTTCGCAATAAAGTTTTCGTTTTATTTAGTATTATTAGGCATTTTTATTGTGAATTAGCTGTGAATTTTTTTTTCGCCACAAAGTTGATGTGTTGAACTAGATTTATTTCTAAATTTGAGGCTGTGATTTGACACTTACAAATAGAAAGAAATATATATTTGTATTTTTAAAAAAATTGTTGTAATTTTTAAATTTTAATTTTAAAATTCTGCATTTTTACCAAACACAAAAATATTTAATTTTAGTTTTTATATATGTCAAGTCATAGTCTACAACATTGTTATACACTGTGAATTTTTTTCCGTTTGGTATGTCAGTTGGTTTTAGTGGCGTACATAAAACCGCAAAGTGCAAATGTTGACGTTTACGACTCATTACGCAAAAACTATGAGAGATACAAAAGTTTCCTTAGAGGAAGATTTAATCACAATTTATGTCTAAAATAAGAAAATAAAATATCTGGTACAAATATAAAAATAAAAAAATAAGACTTTGAAAACTGAGGTGAACCGTGCCCTTAAAGATACAAAATATGTATTGCATACGTCTATACACTTTAAAAGATTGTACATCATGATTTACACACCTAAAAAACACCGAGAAGAATCCCACTTTTAGCCATAGAAAATATTATTTAATGAATAGTGATGAACTTGAAATAGGTATACACAAGTGTAACGTTCCTTGGTGTTATTTCTAAGCTGACGTCACTCATGTGCGATGAGCAGTTTTCCAGTAATATGGTAACGGCCGAAGCTCTACACACCGATCAGCGGCCTGAGCAGACGCCCAACTTGAGCATTATTCTAAAACAAACAACACATCTGTATTTCAAATCGTTAGATAAATAACGACGATTAATGTGGAACACATTTTAGGATGTTTTACTCCTATAGAGGTCGGATTTCGGAAAAAAACATGAAATAATATCTTAGACATATATGTAAAGTATCAAATTGACGATACGACGATATCCAGTTTGGTTCAAGCTATATCGATGTTTCATTAAAATCACATTTCATCCCTTTACACTTCTGAGGAATCGAGTTTAAAAAATTCTGTAAAACATTCTTCCGGTGTCTACGTAATCATCTTGATGCGGAAAGCTAACTCCATATCTAGACGTGTTTAATAGCTATCGATGAATTACCGAAAACACAATTTTTCGTCTTTACATCACTTTCTATGGATGTTCCATAGAAGTGACAACCATGACGACCGCCCATTTGTTTTCTATAGGTACATTGACGATTAATGAACACGTTTCTCCCCTTTTTACTACTTTTCACCCCCTTGGTGTCGAACTTCGAAAAGTCCCGCAGTAGTGCTCGTCTACGCTTCGAGAGGAACCCACACGTTTCTTGGTGTATCGGTTTGAACTGTGGCTTGATATATGTCAGTCAGTCAGCCTGTCAGTCAGGGAAGCCTTTTATGTATAAATGTGTTAAATATAATACGCGGTAACTTCCATGTGACCAGAGAAAAAAAATGTACATTTCAAATACACTTAGTTCTCTAGAGTACAGCTGCATATATATTATGTTAACGTAGTATAGTACATTGAAGTGTTAAACGTGACTACAATACGCAATTTGGCTGAAATAAAATAAAATGTATTCAAGTGCTCACTTCACGGCGGGTAATTTAATATACAGTATTCTTTTCGTGGTTGTTTATTTGATATTTGTAACACTCTGCATTTAGTTTCAGTTATGTTTACCGTTTACAGAGTGTTTTGCTGCCAAATGGCGACGTTCATCTACAAACAGTCGCTTACCTTGCTCGAGAGCAGGAGTGGATCGAAATGCTGCTCTCGTCAGTTATCATACGATAGTAAACTTTACTTTGGTTACTTTTGCAAAACTGAAGCTAAACTTTCTTCCCACCCACCCTTTCCTCGTGAGTTTTTATGATCCCCTTATATACTTTCGTTCTGGATTCGCAGTAGCACGACAAACATGACGCGAATGAAATTATTTGCTAGCCAATCAGCGTCGAGGCTGCTGTGATGTCAGCGCAACGAAAATGGCGGATCAGCCGCGATTTCTTATTATAAGGTATATAGATATCATTCATGTCGCGGGCGCGGCAAAGCTGAAAAACCGAATTTTATTTTATACCCAAACGTTGGTGAAACTGGTGAGTTGGTAGTAAATTGCAATTATTTTTTTACAAGAAATTTTTGTCTGTTATTACAAACAAATCATAACCTTTTATAAGAAAATATGTAATTATGACTTTATTTTCTCATTTCGGAATACCTGTGGATTTTAAAATTATATTTTGAATAAAGGGGGAAATAAATGTAATACTGTAAGCTTCTATCGTCGTCTTACTAGATGTTAGTGTGTATTGGAAAGGCACTATTTACATTTAATATTTTTTCTTAGTGTTTGTCACACGGCAGTTCGCAATAACGGGAATACTGTAGTTAGTGTCGCATCACGTCCTTCATATTGCGCCTGTCGTGCTGCTGGAAATCCAGCTTCTCTCCAGGAGATAATGGCGCCTATGATGCTGTGGCCGGTGAAGCATATGGGCGGTGTCTGGTGAGCGTGGATTGTGGGCGGAGGTTCCTGGCGAGTGAAGCAGTTGAGGGTGATAGAGAAGGTCGCTGGAAGGAGAACCACTCTTGGGACCGTCGTGAGGTCACGCTTCATCACGCCAGCCGTGGGTGGACACTACTCCCCTGCCCATAGCTTCTTGACCCTGGGCGGTACTTCCCCGTGTATTATTATCGCCCCCCTCCCTTCCTTCAATAACCTCTCTCTCGAGAGAGGAGATAAGACCCCGGTGCCTCGAGACGATTGGCCGCCGCATTGATATCTTCGAGACCGCGCTAGTTTAACGGCTTTTTAACTAGCCGCTGTCTGTCGAGAGCGTGAGTATCGTGGGACGCGGTTCTCGTTGCAACGTTGCCAGACGTCCGAGGATTTTGGTACCATGTCTCAGGATTAGTTCATACTAGTGCACGGGAATCGTAGTAAATTTATTCGGCACGACTTTGTGGAGATTGCGAATTGTGCTTGTCTTCTGCTGGGGGATTTTTTTTTTTTTGCTATGCCCAGGGATGTGCCTAGCCAACTGATCTCTGAAGGGTCAAGACAAAACTACCAGTGCCGTAGCATGGTTTTATTCCCAGGTGTACCGAATATACATTTAAAGCACGTGGCAATTGTGCTGCAGAGATCGAAGTGTATTACTGGAGAGTTCGTATTTTGCCTCTTGTACACTGCTGGCTCTAGAATATGCTTGCTCCTACATATAGCTCAGTGTTGTGTATACTTATTGCTTAGCACCGCACACCTTCGAACACTACATGATACACCACTGATCACTAGTACTCCGTTGCATTGTGATGCGACACTTAGGTATGATCGTCTATATTTTCCTTACAACAAAACCAGAAAAAATTGACATTCTGGAATTTAAATGTAAGAAAAGAAGGGTGACGAGAAACATAATTTCCCGGAGCAGTAAAGACCTGAAAAATTCGCATTTTCTTTCAGGCACAAGCTAGAATTCCAGCAACTGGCCGTTGACTTATCTGGCGCCATCTTGAAGTCTCTGAGCCAATAATAACAATGTAACTAAATGCAGGCCCATTTCACAGTGACAGCGAGCGACCAACTAACAGCTGTTGTCTACGTGAGTTCACAGAGATTCTTGGAGGTAGCCTAGAGATCTGTGAACCCGCGAATCTTTCCGGTATCTACTTTTCAGGTTTACTTCGCTGGCGGTCGTTTCTACTTTGCTTTAGGCACGGCCCTGACTGTACCTGTACTGTACTCGTCCCAGAGTTGTGATTACTGTATTGTTATTCCATTCCGCGAAGGCCGTACGTCTATTTCCGGTTTCTTACAATCGTCAAACTGACCATCAGTGAAATTGTTTCGGTCTGCTTGTCGGCAAGATGACCTGTGAGGCAGTTCTCGTCTCCCAGCCTGCAGTTTCTCCGCACAACGCAATTTCCTTTTTCGGCAGCGAATCAATCCACTTTCACGAACACACGACGAACGCACGCGTTCACGAACAGAATACCCTCCGCGCTAGCCGTTAGTGGATGAACCGCTTGTACCGATAGTTCTCAATGGTTTCAGGGCGTCAGATATAGTCTGCTGTTAGGTAGTTATGTCTCAAAGTCCTGCTTTGTTTCAGCCCACTGAAGTGGTATCCGTAACCGGTCACTTCAGCGGTACCTATCAGGTACTATGGGCTCCGTCTACCGCGCGCTTCAAATGCGTTGAAGTGTGTTTTGTAACAAAATTATTATTTGAACTATTTTACACATGATTTAATGTCGTTGGGTGGCTGTCACTTTATATTGAAACTAGTTAAGTGGTTAAGTTAAGGTGAGGGTTACGGTTAAATGAAATATGTTATTCTAATTACGGTGGCTTTTCTTTACATAGTTTAGTTACAGAATACTGCAAGGTTATATTACATAATTTAAATACGAGGGAAGCGGCTGTTTAGTTAAGTAATGTTTATACTCTACTATATGGTGGGTGACCCTTCGGACACATTAGACCTCACTGTTAGCATGATGCCGGAGGCTGATGATGAATGTGCTCGGCTATCGACGGACGGCGGCACGTCGTGGGTCTCGACCCAAGACCATCCTGGTGAGCTGGTGACGGTTGGAAGGCTTGAAGGAGACAGATACCATTCCCCCGATACTTTGCATTATATTACCACACTTCAATGCAGGTGGGGAGGAGGATCTTTGAATCCCTCGTCTTGTGCAACTACCGACGTAATTGCACTATCGTCGCTAGCCCATCCTCCAGTCGAGTCTCTTGGTAATCATAACAGCTTGTAAGCGCGTTTTTATTTACGAAACTTATCCACGTGAGCCCATTGTCCCAACGTACGAAAAGAAAAAACACCTCAGCAGAGTCGGAATCTCATTACCACATGTAATTGTCCACGTTTGTTGCACGGAGATAGTGAAGCGATAAGGTTCAGATTTCCACACTCGGCGGTAACAGCATCCGCAACGCCCCATAACTGGCATGCAGTTTTTTTCGTACTACGCTTTTTTTCTTACTATACTCTATCCATTCTAAGGTTGCAGCTAATTCATACAAGTGAATAATAGTAAAACAATTTGCACAGCATAAATTTTATTTGAAATATTGAAAAATACAAGGTAACTGTGTTACGGCACAATCACAATGCGAGGAACCAAAATATAACTCAATTGCTTTGATTTATTTCGTTAGCAATTTGTATTTCTGCTGCAACCTTAGAGTGGACAGAGTATAAGAAACTTAAAGCGGCGACGCGACAATTTTATTTGTGGCAAGTTTGTAGTAAAGTCCAACGCATGCTTCCATTCCAAGATTGCTACGAATTCGAATGGTATTTTTCTAGTTACAGCTGTTTAAAAAATCCATTTTTGGCCGTTTTGAGGGGCCCAAAAATCATGTTTCTAATAAGCGGGTTGCATTTTTAAAATAATAGAAGCCTGGGTTTAACCGTGTGTTCTTTTTGGGAATAGGTTTAGCTGTTTCGCTTTGAAAAGAATAGGCGCAGCACGTTTCAACACCGTTCATGCGTCAGGTGCATAAGCCTCTTAGACAAAATGCCCATTACAAGCACTGTTTCACAGCCCTCGAACATAGCAGGAAACTGTCTTTTCAGACTGCCGTACTTCAAAATGAACTGACCGGTTGTGTTGTGAAACTTAGGTATAGCCGTGCACTGAACTTTGCTCTAGACTTTTCGTCAACGTTATTGTATGAGCGCTTGGCTGGTTGAGGCGTTGCGGCATTTGATGAATGCTTCAAGGTCACCCGTCAATTATAGGTTTCTTAAGCGGCACCGTTAAATACTTAGAAATAAAGAGTTAAAATTTACTAAAGCGGTATAGCAAACTAAATAATGAAATATCAGTGTTGCTTATTTACGTTTAATTTCCCGTATTTCTTTTGAAAACAACTACATACCCATTAGAAACACTGGCAATGTGGATGGTTCTCTTCTTATCAGTTGTTTCTAAATGTTCCAGGCCATCAAGTGTAATCCGGCCTAGTTATTGTACAAAGTCTTGCTTTGATTCAACCCACTATAGCTATGTCCAAAACCACCGTCTATATCGTACTTGGTTGCGAGATCAGTATTAGGTTAGGCCTATCTATATAGGCTACATTAGTGATGATCGCAGATAGTGCAACGACTAGTCCGCTCATCATCCAGCGAGGTGATCTGACTTCGATTCCCAGCGGGGTCTACTAGGATTTTTGCATGTGGAAACTGTGCTGTCCCCCGTCTTTATTTAAACGCGACCCCATACTCACCTCAAATCATTCCTCACCAGTGCTGGAAACCTCGTTTTCAAGGGTTGACTAAAATCCCTATACGTATTCTCTAAATGTGTGCGCATTGTACCCATAGTTTTCTTCATTATATTTGACTTGGAATGGTACCAGACCTCCGTAACCGGAGTAAGGAAAGCGAATTTTTGACAGAAGATTGCCGATGTTTGTCTTCTCCGTCGGACAACTTATCAAAGCAAAATAAATATTACACTGTAATGAAAACAATAATATGAATTTTTGAATCTGTAATAACGCACGCCATTAATTAATAATTTTATTTAGTACGTTAAAAAGTTAAATGTACGTAATAACGAATGTAATGTTATGAACATGACAATTCTGAAAACATTTTTGATGCGTGTTCTGATGGTATTGGGGACTTGTAGCCTAGTTAAAGCGTCGTCGACGAAAATAATATTATCGCTGGTTAACATGGATGTTAGGAATCTCTCATTACATGCTCCCTGGTGGTAATCATATAATTTTATTTGTTCTAAATTCGGTGTAAAGTCAAACGAAAGTTTTTACCTTTCTTTCTTATGAGTTATATGATCTTATTTCCTTCTAGTTAAATGAAGTCTAAAAACAGTCTATGACAATATTTTGTTGACATAAAGTGTAAGTAGTTGAGCATAGGTAGTTTGAATTGTGGGTTATTTTAATGTATACATATTCGGAACGAGTTTAGCATATTCGTATAAAAATATACTACTCTCGACACGCTACAAAATTGTTCTTGCGCTATATAAATAAGACACTATATGTTCTGACATGCAGGTGCCCGAATGAACCTTTCACATCATCAAATTTTACTTCATTTGCCTTTCGAATTTATTGAATGTAATTATCGAATTCTATGTGATGCCACGCTGATGTCATAACACCTGCCATTTTGTCTTTTAATTTATTGAATGTCTTGAATTTCGCCAATGATTTTGAGTGAAAATATTTATGTGCAGAAAAGATGTTTAAGAAATTTTAAATGTGTCGAAACGAATATTTTTGTTGCCTTCCACTATTAATATATAGAACTGTTATTAAAAAAAAAAACAGATTATGTGATAAAGTTTCCAAGTGGTTCAGTCAATGTATATTGAATCAAATTCATTGTATTGTCACGCCATTCAATATATTAAATGCCAGAAATATTTTATCGCGTGATAGGGCCTTTAGAGTCGCGAGATCGTAGTTGACAAAGATTATTTGCAAGGAGAAAAATGAAGGGAAGGAGATGTTTCCTCTACGCACGGAGGTTGTTAGATGCTCTTTTGTTGCAAAAGGGCGGACGACGCCGCCCCTATTCTCACCCCGGGTCTGCAAGAACCTCGGCACAGATGAAACGCACAGTCGAAATAATGTCGGTCCCGTGAATGAATGAACGTAGGGTAAGGGAAGAGAAGGGGGTGTTGCCGCCCCTAAGGGAAACAATTTCGCACGGATGAAGCGGTACCGCAACAATGCAGGTTTTGTAAACTTCAACACAAGTATAGGCATGGGACTCTGGCTTTCGTCGCCAGCTATTCTTCCTTCGACGCTCTCTCTCTCCATACCCCCTCTCTTTCTCTCTCAGGAATGTTTTGTTTACGCAGACTCGTTGCTCAGTTGTACCGTTGTAAAATGCACAGAGAAAGTCAATGATTGTTGGGAACAGAAATGGAGGCAACTGCAGTGTATTCATAATGGCTTATTTTTTCACTGCGTATTTGTTGGTAATTTTACAAATTGCAACACACATCGTGCACGTGCAGTGTATATACATACATTGTACGGGTTGATTAGTAAATTATGAATTTTTTTTTCATCACTCGACATGCTCTGCATACAGTTAAGTGCTAAGTACGTTTAATATGTTACGCCACGAAGGGTAAATATGCATGAAGGTCTGGCATGGAACAAAGATAACCAGATCAGTTGTTTTATTTTATGATCTTATCACACTGTGGAATACACGCCAAGAAATTCGTACACTTATGGTTAATGTTTGTTAATATATCAAAATAATTTTAAAAACATTAAGTTTCAATAAAATAATTTTAATAAAATCTAATACATAAAATTAAATATACCCAAATATAGCATTTAAAACACTCCTAGTTTCTCTCTCTCTCTTTCTCTCTTTTTTTGATTTCATATTTTCAAATTGCCCAGGAACAAATACATTATTTACATTTATTACGTAGAATTTCTCTAACTGGACATGCTCTTGCACAGTCGTATCACCCGTTGTACCACTCAACCTACCGAAGATCCATATACTAAAATAGAATGACTAAATATATGTCAGGTTATCATAGCACTACATTGTATTCAGTTTTTTCTCATACTTAACTACGACTTTTGTCTTCCACTACGCATGGTAAACGCTACTTCTACACTTTGCTGTGATACCTTGCACACCAAAGTAAAATATAATAGAACAGCAGGTTGATTTATTCAACACATTGTAACTTTTGTAACAAGAATCATTGTCGCTTTGAGAAATATTTTTTTTTCTCACCAATAAAATAGCGAAACACCATTCCTTATGTAACTATATTAACGTGTTGTCTCGATTTACAGCATATTATGGTGTGCCATCTTGAATTTTGAGAGTTGTCCACAGGTATTCTTGTAGTGCCTGGCATATGAAGCGTCTACATTCCGTTATGAATAAATATCAGCAATACATTTTAACAGTAGAAATAACACTACTGTGATATAACCAGGATTGGCTACCAAAATAAAAGAACGACTATATTCGTGTAGTAGGCGGATATGCAGGAAAAAAAATCGCACATTTACAAGAAAAAAGATTCGTAACTAATGTCAGAACATTTGTGAGTCTAAGCACTACAATGAGAGTGACGCTGGTCATTGAAATGGTCTCAATTTTCCAAAAACCTGTGTGGGACATGTTGGATACATCTTCATCTGCAGTGTGTTGATGTAAAACAAAATAACCTTCGACGACCTGTCGCATTTTACAAAATATTTTGTACTTTTTACGAAAATTTATTGTAAACTCATTGTCAAAATAGTTGCTTGTGTCACTTCAAAAATGATTTTAAAATGTTCAATAATTTAGTTGTAGATGTACAATTATTATTTGCAAGTGCACAAAAATGTCCGTAAAGGTACAAACATAGTTGTATGTTTCCAAGCATTCCCTGTGAAGTTTACAAAAGTACTTTACTGGGCAGCCGTTTGACTGGAAGCAGGGTCTGTTGCTTAAAGGTAACGAGGAGGTTGTCTATACGTCGTTCGCGATAAAGTGAGCACTTTTGAACACCACGTTATCTAGAAAAATAATTTTAAATTACTATCGTTACTGCTGGTGCTAATTTTTAAGTATGATACAATATGTACATACACTTTGATTAATACTGAGGTTAATTTGTTTTCATAATACAAATTATCTGAAAAGTAGACAGTAACTAGCCTTTAAAAGGGCACATTTTATCAGGAACCACCTATACCAAGGCAGGTGTGTTGAGGACGATGAAACAAGCAAATAATATTAATAATCATAGTTCCGGAAAACGACGGTTTTCCCGTTAAGATGTATAGAAACATACAAACATGGCAATGCTGCAACACGGTTTTTTTTGTGTGGGGATATTTAAAAGCTTCGGTGTATGCCAGCCCTGTTGATAATGTCCACGAACTACAGGAACGCATTGTGGATAGTTGCCACTGCATTCGGAACTCACCTGGAATTTTTGAACGTGTACGGACATCGATGCAAAGACGTGCTGAAGCCTGCCTTCACATGAACGGCGTCCATTTCTATCACTTGTAATATCTTCATCCACATGTGCAGTATTAACGTTTTGATCCTCGGTAACACTGGTATTATAGCGTTCCTGTCGTAACATGTAATGTGTCATATTGGGAAAACCATTGGTTTCCGGACCCGTGTTTATTGGCATTATTTGCTTGTTTCATCGTCTTGGACACATCCCTTTACGTTTGTACCTATAATTACCCAAAATCCTGTGTGTATGTGTGTACATACATATTTACACACACATAAATATATTTTTAAAGTATAAAGTACAAGTAAAGACGACATTGATATGTGAAATTTTGAAGGTCAGCGCTATGACAATTTAGTCAACATGTTAGGAATGCATTAGTGTATTCAAACGCACATTACCACTGCATCCAAAAAAAAGTGGGGGGAGGGGTCAGATTTGTGCTGCCCTGGGCCTCGTATTCTCATAAAATGGCCCTGTAAAAAGATCAGAATGCGAGAAGAAATGACGCTAATAACAGCTGCTCTGTTATACTTGTCTTCAAGCGCCCATTCTTATAGCGACGAAGTTAACAGCCCGAGTCCCGTATTAGCGTCCGTGCCTTAAACGTTTCCGGTGTGATTTTTTTTTATCCTCTCCCACGCTGAACGCGGAAGTGTTTAGCAGGCCGGGCAACTAACGACCGCCTGTTTGCAGCGGCAATTCGGACCAGAGGTTCGAGAACGGTAATTGTTCGTTTCCGCCAGGGCGAAACCTTTACCATCTTGTTAGAGGGCGGGATTGCCTCTTGACTTTGGGTCAGCGAACCGAGAATGTGTCCAAACTCATTACAACATGCTTTTGTTAACTTCGCCAGACTCACTTCGTTTGCAAGGAAACGGGAGCAGTTACCAGTTCCCACAACATGCTATCTGTTGTCGAACGATGCCTAGTGTTGTCTTTTCTAATACAATTTCTGTCGCTGTGTCATTTGTGTTGACCTCGTTGTGTTTGTAGCTTTCTCTATGCACGTTTCTTAGTCCCTGTATGTTTTTTTTTATTATTTATTTTTTTATTTTTTTATTTTTTTTTTTTATATTTTTTTTTTTTTAGTTTTGACAAGCAAGATGATGCAACGGTAACACGTTGGACTCGAATTCAGGTGGACCCGGGTTCGATAACCGGCTCCAACCATCCAGATTTTAGTTTTCAGTGGTTCCGAAATAGCTCCAGACAAATGCTGGGATGTTTCCTTAAGGGGCCTCTCTAGATAGGCTGTATTTGTGTGAGACTGGAGCGGTAAGAATTGCACTAACCTACGTACTGTTGCAAAACGTGTATTTTAAGTCGTTTTACGTATAATTTATAGTGGTTGGGTGACTGTAGTCAGAGGTAGGCACTTTATACTGAAACTAGTTAAGTGGTTAAGTTAGGAGTAAGGGTTACAGTGCAGGTGGGGAGAATCGCTGAGGCCCTTGTCTTGTGCAACCACTGGCCTGATTGCACTGCCGTCGTCGCTAGCCCGTCCTCCAGGCGAGGTTCTTGATAATATGCAATGAATTATCGTCTCTCCAAGCAAGCCACTCAGATGGTCTGCAGTGCTTTACTAGTATCCTTTTATCTATGGGACTTTAAGTAGTGACATTATTTTATATGTGAGCAGCATTGTTCTAAATCTAACACTTGTTTCCATAGTTGTGTTTTTCGAATCAGGTTGTTATTTTTCCATGCACGGTAGTTTGGAAAACCCATTTTTGGCCATTTTGAGGGGCCCAAAAACTGTGTTTCTAATTAACGTGCCGAATTTTTAGAACTATAGCGACACAGTTTGAAGTGTGTGTGTTCTTTTCGTAGATATGCAAATATATTTTGAATTATATAATTTCTTCAAAAATATAATAACCGTAACTCACTGCAACACGTTTGAAGCGCAGGTAAGGAGGCCAGTTAGCAAAGGCCATGGTCGACTCCCGTCATTGTTACAAGTTCTATATCATCGTCTGGACCTCGCTGTCGAAGAGACGTAAAGCCCACTTACTTACCTTAAGTTTTTTAACTATATAGATCTACCGACTATATTTCTTCTAGTTCGGAATTACTTGTATGTTTGTTGGCTTCAGCCATTTCTCTTTTTTTTTTTTTTCTTCCCTAGTTTGCAATTTTTTGGTGGATTTTCTCCTGCTTAGTTATTTTATATAACTGTGGGTATTCTGTAACTCGGCAACATTCGCTAACAATGTTGCTTATCCAACAATAGCGACGTGTAGTTTTTTATTTTATTATTTTTATTTTTAGAAATCCCCTCGCATGGTGCATGAACGCATTGGTAGTGTCACGTTTGTCAATTTTTTCCCCTTCCAATATATGAAGTAAAGAGATTTCGGTCAGCTATGTTTTCAAAGCTGGCGAGAGGTGGTAGGAGATACATTTCGAGTAGCGCAGGATTGAGAGGAGTGGGGGAAACGGACGGGAGATCACCAGCTGGACCAACGGCACTTCACCGACATGCTATAAAACCGGGCGAATCTCACCGGGATCGAACCCTAATCGACATAGTGGACGGCGAGCTCGCAAGCCGTTGCGCTAAAAATAATCGTATACGTACTGTTCTGACAACGTGCTGCAGACACGCTGTCTAAATGTATCATATTTCTTTAACCTCAATAAGAAAATGTATGTGGTGTACTTAATACTGAAAACGATGGAAACTTCCCTTATTGCCAAATGTTTACATTTTAATTTAAAAATTTTATGCGAACTATATCTGTTAAGTGTCCTTCAGCGGTTGTTGAGATTGCTTTCTACTAAAAACGGATGGCTATAAAAATTAAGGTAAATATCAGAGCATCGTCTGGGAATCTAAGATTTCTTATATTCTTTACTTGGTATTACGGAAATGTACTGCTTGGTTTAAATACTTCGATTCTGTGTTTCGTCTTCACAAAGATGAGCATATACACAAAGAAAATAGTTGTGTTCTAATTCAGCTGACAGGGCTCTAGTGTCGGTCGTGCCATTTAATGGGCTTCCCTTGATAGGCTGCGTTTGTGTGTGTGAGCCAGAAGTGGTAAAGTTGCCGTTGACAGACGTATGCAATGTATTATCGTCTCTCCGCGCAAGCCGCTCAACCAGCGTGCGTCCAATTATCTTTTTCCTACGAGACTTTAAGCGGTGACCACATTGTTTTATTTGTGGGTAGCATATTTTTAAGTCTAACGCTTGTTTCTATTGTTGTGTTTTTCGAGTCCGATCGTTATTTTTCCAGACACGGCAGTCTGGAAAATACATTTTTGGCCATTTTGAGGGACCTGAAAATGATGTTTCTAATAAACGTGCCGAAGTTTTAAAACTACATAGTTTGAAATATGTTTCCTTTTTTTTTATGCATACAAATATAATTCGCGTCTAGTAGTTTCGTCAAAAAAAATTACAGCCGTAACTGGCTGCAACGCACTTGAAGCGCAGGTAGAGAGGCCCCTTAAGGGTGTTCAAGTGCGATAGTCATAACTTTATATTTACATGAAGTAGTATTAGTTTTGTAGACGATACCTGTAAGTACAGTTTCCTCTTACAAAACAAATTTAGCTCTCACAGTTTTCTCATAACGGTACGACAAAGTCAAAAGTTGCTTGTTCTGCTGCCATGCAAATAGTGAAAACTAACTAACCTACTTGGAATAAAATAATTCACTGTGATATTGCATCCCATGAGCCATGAAATATAAAGTATTAAAAAAAAAACATAACGTAATATTTTGAATTTTTTAAAAATCGCAAAAGTACAGGAAAAAGTTGAAAATTCAGCAATTTTTATATCGCAAAAATAGTACACGGGATTTTTTTAAAAGTTTTGTTACGTACTACATATTATGTTATTTCACTGTGAATTATTTTACTTACGTAAGTCAATTGGTTTTCACTATTTGCATGGCAGCAGAACATGTAGATTTTGACTTTGACGCACCGTTATGAGAAAACTACGCCAGTTAAAATTGTTTCATAAGGGGAAACTGCACTCGCTAGCGTCGTCTACAAAACTAACACTGTTTCATATAAATATAAAATTATGATTTTATCGCACTTGAACACCCTTAAGATTGCATTTAGGGCATAACGTCGTATATGGTTGTTTCAATTTATTGGAAGGCCGTGAATGCGCCCTCAAACGTACCCTTTTGCCAAAGAGATGAACGGCTTGTCCTTTACAAGGCTTTATCACTTGCATTGCATGTTGCCAAACGATCGTGGATAATGAGAGCGTAGACCTGTGCAGGTACTGGCAGGTATATTCTCTGCTGCTGTCAGTTCAATGCGACAGTCAATTACGCAAGTGTTTATACGGTTGTCTTGTTTACTTACATCAAATGCACGGAGCGGGGCACTGTTTATAAAATCATCTGGTTCCAGAGTGTTAGATACTTCGTGGTTGTATTCGATTGCATGTTTGATTCCCGCGCGACCGCAGGAGAGTGTAGTCACGTGACCTACGTTATTTAACAAATAAAATACAAGCGATGTTCGCAGACCACGTAAGTGTGTTCCGATTCCCGAATGCACACTTTCATACGAAGTGGACAAGGACTTATAACTCAAAGGGCACGTGGACAAGGGTACAAGGGGATGAATAGGAACACAGCTAATATGGTGACTAAAGATATATTTTCCAGCACTTAGCAGCGAGATCTTGTGAGGGATGATGTGTGGTGAGTATGGAGCAGCGTATGAGTGCATGGGTGGAGGGAAGCGGGAGTACCCCGAGAAAACACGCAGGCTGAGAGACTGTTTCTCAGATTCGAAAATCAGGGACGACTCTGCCGGGGATCGAATCGTAATGGGAACATTGTGGTCTTGATTACTACACACACAACAGTAACAAAATTTATTTATGATTGCAATAAAAATATCATTGGAGGAGTTGGAGTATGTTGGTATTATTACGAGTGCACAGTTGTACAGAGTTAAGTAGAAAGGAACCAACACATAAAGACATTTATTTTGAAATAATAACACCAATAAGGTCAGATATATGTCCTATGAAATATCAAGCATTACACCATTATATTAAAACAAATAATCAATTAAAGCATCCAGGGAAATCTGATGGACAAGATTAGGATAAACACAGTAAAGTTTTGCCTTGAATATCTCTGTTCGAGTGAACTGTGGGGTAGTATCTTTTTACGTAACTCCGACCAGTTCAAAATGGTTTAAATACAATAAAACTCCGTTTACTATGGCATCTTAAAAACGAAGTTATGAAGAACCTGATTCTTTGTTCTCTTTAAAACGTTTCGTTTGTTATGGACTATCAGCTCTCCGTAAAGAGAAATTTAGACGTGCAGTTCTATAACATTTGTTTAAAAATTGAGTTTATTTTTAAGGCGGCAATGAAAAAAGCATGTTTTTTTCTCATATCAGCACAGTTGTTAAACGCATTAAATGTACAACGAGCAATATTTTGCTGTTATTTGTATTATAAAAAATATTAATATTTTTCTGTGATTGTGTCAATAAATTTATTAGTATCTGACGGCCGATAAGCTGTCAAGTTGCTCTTGAAATAATAGGAAAACACTTATGGCTTGGTTGCATATGTGCATGCCAATTGCCAACCTGTAAGCATTTCTATGCACTTCAGATGACTTCAATTTTTTAACTATGTTTTTAAATTCTGGTAGTTGAAGAAATTACTGCGTCACTTTACTGCGCCCCACTTCAGTCGTGTCGTGTCCGGAGAGGCTACTTGCTCTCTAAGATCCAGTAGAATATCGACCATACAGTCCACCGCGTTGAGCACAAACGCTGTAGCAAACGGCCCGTGTAATGCTTTTCCTTTTATCCTGCGCGTTTTTTTTTTTTTTTTTGCGAAGTGAGGTTGGAAAGCCTGTATCGGATAACGGTTGGGAAGGATGTTAAATGCACACTAGACTGCTGAGCCTTGTGTTTCTCCAGTGTGAAGATAACAGCGTCCCGTTGTGTAGTTATTTGAGTTTGATAAACCTTTAATTTTAAAGCTTATTTTGTTTGATTATATACTTAATTAGATACGTACCGCCAATCTGTGTGCAGAACTTCCGACCAACAGACGTTAGTCAAAATAATCCTTAACTGAGTGCAGACTGTTTAGCAAATGTATTAAAAAACTGCTACACTCGTGTATACACATTTCAGCTCCTCTACTAATATTTATTGCTTATTAGTTGTCCCGTCATGCGTTGCAATGCTCATTAAATTTTTTTGGATACCCCATTCTGCTGTGTTACCCCGTTTTTGGGCATGTCATCCCGGTCCAAAAATTATTTTTGGTAAAATACTTCTTGAACGCACGCACAACTCATCAAGTTTCATCGCAATCGGATGTATGGCATAGGAACTCATATAAGACAAACAAACATTCATTTTTATATTACATATTTTTTCGCGGTCGAAAATTTGGGAAATGTTTGTTTTTGCGATAATTTTTTGGTTATGAAATTCATGGTGAAGAATCATTAAAACATGTACATGTGTAGAATACAATTTTAATCACTAACATAACGTCATGAAATGATGGGGTCAACAATAAGTTTCACATAGAGACTGCGCACCGGTCCAGTTACTTCCACGTAGAGGCTAGAATGAGGCGTGATGCGCCGTTGCCGCTTCCACACTTGTAAGCCTTGAACGGGCTAAAATACGTCCGCCCAGGAAGCCACAATGGGAAAACGGACTCTGGTTGAGGGACTTACGCTTTGAGGCGATGTGGCAAGTAGTGAGTAGTGGCAAGCTGTAAGGGCGACCTTGAATCGCGCATCAAATGCCGCATCGCCACAGCGAGCCAAGCGCTGAAAGATTCCCGCTGATCCACTTCTACAATACGACGATGTTCAGGACCATAGGATATGATTAGGGCCCGGTAGTTTTCGCGAAAAGATTTTTGCATCACTTTGTTTCAGTGCCTTACGTGCGCACCTGTATCCCTGCTTCGTGGTCAGTGATTGGATGCCGTAACACCCAACGCCTTGAGGTTAAACCCGCTAATCACAGACATGATGTGTCACAGTTAACCATGTACTGATTGGAACAGTCAAATGAATATTGACTCTGCACAAAAACACTCTGCCAATAATCATGAAGTTGAGGTCCAGGTGAACAAGTAAGACACTGAAACAAAGTGGGGCAAAAATCTTTTCGCGAAAACTACCGGGCCCTAGCTATGATTGTACTGGAGGAAAGTCTGTAGCCAAGGTCAATGCTCTTCTCAATACGAGTTTCTCATACATACAATTAGTACGTTTTCGAAGTACGGCACCATGAAAATGCCGGTATACGTGGAATAGTTTCTTTCGCAATCGTATTTACGAACACACTGCAACGCATTTCAAGCTCGTAGAAGGTGAGGCGGCGCGGTGAAAGGGCCTCACTACTTGCGCCTCAGATGCGTTACAGCGAGTTACGGCTATTCTTTTTCTAACGAAACTATTTACCTTACATTACATTTGTATATCTACGAAAAGAACACAGAATTCAAATTGTTTCTCTATAGTTTTAAAAATTCGGCACGTTTATTAGAAACCTTATTTTCGGGCCACTTAAAATGGCCAAAAATGAATTTCTAAGACTTCCGTATCTGGAAAAATAACAACCGGATTCGAAAAACTACACTATAGAAACAAGCGTTAGACTTTGAACTATGCTCTCCATAAACAAAAGTAATGTGGTCACCGCTTGAAGTCCCATAGGACAAAGGATAATAGTAAAGCACTGCATGCTAGCTGAGTGGCTTGCGTCAATTAGTAACACTCTTACCGCTCCTGCCTCACACACACAAACGCAGCCTAACTAGGGAAGCCCCTTAAGGTGGTTTCCTTCACAGATCGCCGATCAGTGTGAATGGTCTACGGTCATAAGACGTTAGTTTAAGAAAACACGTAAAGGATTTATGACTACTTAGCAAAAGTAATTTTTGTTTTGGCAGAATTCATCTGAGGCGCTCATACACTATACCAAAGTTTCATCGCATTCAGATGAATGGTATAGGAACGCATAGAAGGCGAACAAACATACATTCATTTTTATGCTATAAAGTTCGGGGCCGAAATATCCGGTAATGTTTGTTCCTGCGATCCGTTTTTAGCATGAAAGATTTGGTGCTGAAACATTAAAATTGTATAAGTGTGTACAGCGCAGTTTTGTCATTAATATTATATCATAAATGATAGGATCAACAATGAGTGTCTCATAGAGGTGAGCTATCGGAGAGAAGTGAAGACGTGACCTTGAGGCTGGATTGAGGCGTGATGTGCTTGCCGTGTCGTCCTTGCCGTTCCCGCACTTCTAGGCCTCTAACCCGCAAAATACGTCCATCCAGGCGACTACATGGGTAAACTGACACTTGTTGAGGGCTTGCGCTTAAAGGCTATGTGGCAAGTGGTGAGCCAGTAAGAGTAAGCCTTATATTCCGCATACTTACAAGCCAAGATACAGCTTGTGTTATTAAAATTGACGACAGTTATAGTGCTACGTTATACTATTTCTATAGTTTTATATTATTGTATTTCAGTATTTACATGTATATTACACTTCCTTTGTATTTTCGCTGTTTTATGTATGGTAACTTCTATTGTATATTTGTTAATTAATTTTACTATTGGTAGTCTCGTAATCTAGGAGTTTGAAACACATGTTCAAGAACATTTAAATATTTTTTTAGAGAATAAAATCATATGGGCACTATTTCAATGGACTCTGTGCCTCGCATATTTAATCCTGCTCCCAATTCACTCTTTTAATTTCGTACCGTAATTTTCCGCTACATGAACAAAATTTCGACCCCTTAAATCTTAAAACACCGGTAGTTGATATTTTTGTGACCATGGAATTATTCATCGCATTCTCATATCTTCATACTAAAATTAAGCTGTGTCTTCTCGTTGGTTGCTGTACCAGGTATTTTTTTTAATTGTAGTTAACTGTTTTTCCAAACAATTTAATTAATGCACGCTATGTTCTTAGATGGGTCGAATCGACCGCGGCTGTTATCTATCCTCCGACTAAGTAGAACCTTACGTTATAGACACCTGTGTTAATACGTCTCTCTTACTCTAAGCGGGCAGTAAAAATGCTAATCGCAGTTGCCACATTATTACAAATTGGTAATAGAACGAAAGTGTTCCAAATGCGCCTTTATTTTTTTCGCTCTCAATATCATCGGTCTAATGGCAGTGTTAGCGCTTGTTTATTTGCTGTAACGACCAGGTACAGAATTTTAAGTATTGATAGCAATATTACATAATAAACCGTTGATCAGATTGTAGAGATATCAAAAAAAATTGGTTGTCTATAAAGTCGGTTTACTAACGATAGTTGAACGTGACAACGTCTTAAGAAAATACTGATGGAATGGTATCATTTTTCAAAAGAAAATTTTAATTTCATTTGTTTAATAGATTTGGATGTATATAGAGAAGGAAGTCATTGGAAATCACAATGAAATTGATCAAGTTATATTTATTTGTACGCATAAATACAATTATGTCAATTTTTTTTTTACAATTTAATAGTTTTTACTCCACGCAGACGCATCGCTCACTCAAGTAGGAGAGAGACGGATGTCGAACGCTGCCGAACGCAAAGGCCGATTGTACTTGATTGTCGCTCGTTCCGCGCTCTCGCTTGCACTTCAAGCCTTACATGGAACGCCTCAGAGCGAGGTAACGCCGCATGAGTCATGTTTTTTCGTGCGTGCAGCCGGCTCTATCGAATTATAAGACGTTGTCACGTCAAAAGTCATCGTATTCAACCGGTAGGTCTACCGGCACTGGGCGTCTTGGGCATGTGCTAAATATTGTAGTTCAATTTAGGGCGGTTTTGTTTATGCACAGGTGTGTAAGCTGTGACGTGATTTATATATTTGGCGCATGAACGGTGTAGTAGCGTACCTCGTTTATTCTTTTCTACGTGAAGCCGCTAAACCTATTCGCAGTATGTTTATTCGCAAATATAACATACACTTGAAACTGTATGCTTCTATAATCTTAAAAATGCAATGTCTAATTGGAAATATGATTTGGGGTTCCCTCAAACTGACGCTGCTGCCACTACAAAAATACCGCCTGTATTCGTAAAACACCTTACTAGAAGCATGTGTTGGACTTAACTGTAAACTCTCTACAAATACAAGTGAATTTTCGCTGCTTTATGTCCCGTAGAAAAACGTGTGAAAGGAAAACACTGCGCACCGCCAACAGAAGGGCAGCGGTTACCGTCGAGTCTGGCAAGTTGAAACTTATCGCTGCACTCTCTCTCTCTCTCTCTCTCTCTCTCTCTCTCTCTCTCTCTCTCTCTCTCTCTCTGACTCTGCGAATCAGGCACGGAAAATACATCCGGTACGTAGGCGTTTTAATATTGACCTGCTTTTTACATAGCATTAGCAACTCTCTACCTCAGAACCGTGTATCGCTCTTTAAACGTGTCTTTAACCTTCACCAATACAAATTCCTAAACGAAGAGTTGTTAACAGTTTTGACGGATATACCCGTGTGTCTGTGGCTTCGTAGCTTCCAACCGGATGGATCGATTTCAATAATTTTTTAATTCTGAGTTTATTTAGTAGTTTCAATGAAAATTAATGTCTTACGTGCAAATGTGTAATTCAGTAGGAGAGGTGGCATCCCGCTTCCAGGTTGGCCAATTTTGGAGTAGCATGTGTTCTGCTCGCGCATAGAAGTCTCCAGCGCACACGTGCTTCCCGACCACGTGGGCGCGTGGCATGTCCGTCGAACCCCTGTTGCGGAGGCGCGCACGTGGGCGTCCGTCGTAAACCATCGCTCGTAGAGACCGTCCCTAGCTATATAATGTGTGCGTGTCACGAGGCCAGCCGACAGTGTTGCCAACATGGCCATGTGCATTCATACTCATTTTTGGGCCAGGGGTACGGTTACCTATGCTACAGGTTAGGAGTGGGTGAAGAAATTCTGGGAGTTAGTTGCACCCGGCGCTTGAGCCGTGATGTAGCGTGGTACGAAAATAATTTTTCACGCATGACTATTAAACGTGTTTACAATGCGTTTGTCTACGAAAAGAAGACCCAGATCAAACACTCCATTGTCGTAAAAAAAAAACACCGTTTATTAAGTACATGATTGCCAGCTCCACAAAAGTGGTAAAAATGTTTTTTTGACATTGCTGTAGCTGAAAAAATATCAGCCGTAATCATAAACCAAAATGATGGAGACCTGCATCGGACTAACACATACTTTCCACAAATAAAATTATGCTTTCCGTTTAAAAATCACGCTGCGTTCGCAATTTTTGTCGCCCTGACATCATTGGAGTGTCGACGCTGATTGGGTGGCAAATTATTTTGTTCGCGCCTCACCTTTTGCGTTGCGTCCGTCTCGCTATTGTGAATCCAGCGTCTAAGGGCCGGTTGCACCATTGAGGTTTGTCACTGGATCCGAGATTGAATTCAGATTCGATCTTAGATCGAGACATACAACTGTTGCACCATGTAAGATCGAAGTTGAAACTGAGATCGACTCGAACCTTACGTCAAACCGCCAATTGTGGTGGTTTGAAGATTTCGATCCGAGATTCAAATGCCAAAAGACAAAAATA
>PNEQ01048436.1:9316-48990 GCA_003012365.1 Medauroidea extradentata | reverse complement strand
CATTTCACTATTTCTGACACCTTTACGCTTTGTTGGTAACATATCACTTGATTCATTACTTGCCTCGGCCATTTTTAACATACCAGTGATGAACTGTTGCCACCTTACAAACGAGCACTTTCTGAAGTTTCCTAAATTTACCTACTTACCAGATATTCTGTAATAAGTAAAATATATAACTAACAGATGTGGTTAATATGAGTAAAACAATTTGAAAACAACATACGTGTTCAAAATAAAGTGCCATCATTCAGTGCCAACGTTTGTAGCATTATGTCCTTACCTTGTCACATTTGTAAAAGGTGACAAGTCCAGGACTTGTAACCTTCTTCAAGTGAACAATTTTTCGATGCAGCAAAATAACAGCCTAAAACGTACAGGATTTGACTCCTTTTAACACAGAACGATGCGGATAGGGATGATGACCTGATTCCTAGTGTTAACTCATTTTCACAAAATTCGTGACTCAACCCCTTTTGCAAATTCCTGATTCAATTTCATTTTGAAACAGTCTCTAATAACCTTGGTGTCGACGATACGTAAAGCTCACTCACCTTACCTTTTGTTTTTGAAGTATATGAAATAAAAAGGTGCTTTTGACAATTTTCGAAAACTTCAGAATAACACTGATACAGCGCGCGAGCTGTTTAAAAATATGTTGCCTGTCAACTGTCAACGTCTGAAATGTGCTTTTATTTTACAATATGTTGACAGTAAATATATCGCAGATGTTTAGTAGTTTCTAAAGAAACATGTTTTTTTTGTGATGCAAAATGTTTACTAATTACAATTTTTTTGCATGATTAGGACAATGTGGACAAATTAGAATGCCTATATAAATAACGTTTACACTGCGTAATTGTTATTTTATATGCATCAAAATGAAAAACGAAGATGCATTGTAAATTTTAATTGAGTATAAATTGTTGTTATGAACATTAAAAATTATCCCGGAAAATTAATTGTTTAATTGTGTCATTTTAATATCTAAAAAAAAAACAAAATAAGATATATGCATCTGAACGTGACGACAAATTTTTATCGTTCTAGACACAATATTTCTTATTTTAATGTTAGCAAAAAAAAAGTAAAAAATTTCTCACAGAACGTAAAACATTCAAAAAAATAATTTTTATATATGTTTGTATGTTATTTACAGCGAAAACAAATAGTTTGTACTGTTTAACAATAGTTGATTATAACATCGTAACGGTCGAATATCATGTAATTCTAATGTGTAGAAACGATAATTCCTAAAATTAATGTAATCTTACTACTACTAATAATATTCTGTGCAATATAAAAAAAAATTTAAAAAAATCTGGATTAGCCAGGATTCGAACCCTAATAATTTGCTTACTGACCGAGCACCTTGCCACCTTTTTTTTATCGAACCCAGAACCCCTCGTATCCAAGTCGGTCGCTCAACCAACTTTTTTTTTTTTTTTTTCAGAAAAATGTTAGGCTCCTTGGCGAGGTCGCAACATCGCCAACGAGCCAAACATCCCCCCTTTACAGCTTTTTAGTATTTGGCAATTCCCCAGTTGTGACAATATTTGGTGACTCTGACAATTGAAAAGACGCTAATGGACAAACACAAATTTTACACCCAGCCAGACCTGGGAATCTAACCCAGAACCCCTCGTATCCAAGTCGGTCGCTCAACCAACTGAGCTACGGGGGGTCGGCCCACCTGAGCCTACTGCGCTAGTATCATTGTGGTGCAAAAGTTTTATACTTAAGCCTGCATTTAGCAAACTGTCTACAAAATATTAATTTTCTTATTTATTAATAGTTTAACGTTTTTCAAAAGCTTGTAGCTTATCACTTAACATTCTCGCCATCGTAAAGTTTTATTTTAAGTACCATTTTCTTGTGTTTGCCGACTCTCGTATTGTTAAATATGATTTTCGGCAGGCAAGCGGTAATATATGGTTTACCGGTTTGTACAGGAATAATGTGCTACCCTCTCGGGACACAGAAGCGCAAGGGTTGTGTCGTATCTCGTAACCGTATTCCTAAACGTTCTGAAGGTATCGGATAATTCACGGATTATTATTTGCCGTCCCGTGTGCGGTTATAAATATACGAAGGCGAAGCTGGGCAGTGCTTTTTTTTTATAGAACAAGTAGCAGTGACTTTCAATAGCTATTTAACAAAAATACGTTAATTTTTTACATTTAAAACGTAATGTATTGCATTTTAAATTGTTTCAAACTAGAAGAAATCATAAATACAGTAATATAGATTTAAATATGTGTTTATATCTTTCAAAATTTAAGTATTAATATATAGTACAGTAGACAAAGTTGATTAGACTTATATGTACTTAGTTCATATTTTCATAATAGCGGTCATTTATAACGTTTTTTCTTCATGAGATAAACAAAACTATTTTTTTGAAGAGATACGTTGTTTATATTAGCCTAGCAAAATGCTGGTCATGTATCTTAAGTTTTCTTGATCACATGTGATATCTACACTAACCACGCATCTGGAAATCACCAAACTCGGTACATATGTTTGATATTAACGTATTTTTAATATATCATTATCAGTTTTTAACACAGGATGATTAAGAAAATTTTTTATTAGTACCGCGTGGAGAAATTTATGAAAAGATAAGTTGAAAATGTAATTTCAATGATTACGTGAAATGGGTAATAGTTTAAAATTGACTTAATATTTTTTCTTCTTTTGATAAAATAGGGGTCTTTAATTGTTTCAGCACTTGTTATATTGCTTTACATTTTAAGAAATAACATTTTGTAGTTATTTTTTGGTTAATATTACTACCACTATAATTCACTTTGCAGAAAATGTTAGGATATATTTTTGACATATATTTCATAAGCTATAGCCTCATTAAAATAAAGAAATTATCCCGCATAACTTACAAGGAAATTGTGTATTAAATGTAATTTGACGATTTAACGTTAATAATACTGAACATACTCTATTTCCCAAGATTTCGTGTCATGAATTAATTTATTTTCTCCTATAACATCTGCGCCGACTCTGTGAAAATGTAAAATTAAAAACTTAATTTTTCAAACTTTGGTTTCATTAGTTCAAATTGTTGTAGATTCACTATGTTAGAAGACAGAATCACATGAAGAAACAAAGGAATATTTTATAACGTTTACATGTACATGATCAATGAGAAATTTGTTGGTTAATTTGCACCAAATTAAGAAAGTAGTCTTATTAGTTAAGCTTGTACTTTCTCGATATATGCACATATCATTCGCAGATTAGTGTACAAGTGTATTTACTTTAAAAATAAAACTGTAATTTTTAAATGTGATCACTTACCTTGAGATTTTCCTTACAAAAAAAACTATTAATTTAAGAGCAGCATTGGCACGTCTATTAAATATCCTATCGTCTCTATGCACGAGTCACAGAACCAGAGAGCAGATTTTCTGTCGTACAAACGATTTTTTTTAATTAGACTTTTACGAATCTGTAATTTATTTTCATATATTTAACTAAATTTTGAATTACAATGGCACGAGAATGGAGATAATTTTACAAATTATTTATAACACGCTAGCTGTTTTGGAAACATCCCGTTACAGATTTACAATTTTTTTTTCGTAGGTGAATATATCGTGAACACATTTAATTATTTCGGAAACTTTTATTTAACATGACGTAACGCAGATTAAATACGAGTTATTTAGGAAAAAATATATAAACGGCATTCGTTTTATTTTAGTTGTAAAAATTTTATTTCGGAAATTAATTTAAAAAATATGGGAATGTTTGTAAATAAAAACTTAGTCAGAACTTCTGAATGTTAGTTAAACGTATCGTATCTTACAAAAATGTGTTTAAATCAACAGTATACAACAGTTTTTAACAATTGCAATGGCATATTTCCTAAGTAGGCCGGTTTACAAAAAGTGCCTATTGATCGTACGTCCATTATTAATTCTTATTTGCAAGCATTTAAAGAACAAAAAAAGCCAAGTAATTATATTCCGTACACTAGACGTGGTATTCCTACATGTTGACTACAATTTACAGGGGGAAAAATTTTCTATTCATTAATGTTTCATTATACATTTATCTTATTTCTATATTTTTGAGTCAGTTTAATGCTTAGAAACTATATTTATGGAAATAAACATTAATTTCATTTTTACCTTATTGTGATACATAATAGACAAAAAAGTAAAAAAAAAAAAAAAAATTGGAGTGACCGGGATTCGAACCCAAATAAAGTTATTACCGGGCCGACATTTTAACGTCTTTTAAATGTTAGGCTCCTTGGCGAGGTCGCAACATCGCCAACGAGCCAAACATCCCCCCCTTTACAGCTTTAGTATGTGACAATTCCCCAGTTGTGACAGTATATGGTGACTCTGACAATTGAAAAGACGCTAACGGACAAACACAAATTTTACACCCAGCCAGACCCGGGAATCGAACCCAAAACCCCTCGTATCCAAGTCGGTCACGTCTGAGCTATCCAATCATTTACATCCCGCCATCCAAAAAAATATACGTATACTGCAATGCTTTTAAAACCACAAATTTGTTTATTTTGAATTAATTGTGTTTTTAAAATTCTAGTGGGTTATTATTTCGTATTCCTACTGCCACAAAGTTTCATTTTCTGTTTGATTCGAATGTTTTTGTTTTCTCTTTTATTATTAAAAACGATATTCGTCCAGCAGCGGTAAAATACGTTGTATCGTGTGTAGCCGTCTGTAGGGCTAAGCGTCTGCGCATGTGTAGTTATATTAGGACAAGGAAAAGTCACAGATTAGTACTGAATAAGCAATGTCCGAACCTAAACCCTTATACAAACGTTTAGGAATACCGATAAGGCCTAGGCATGACATATGCTGCACCTAAATCCTTATACACACGTTTGGGAATACCGGCCTAAGAGCTGATCGATAAAATTTAATCTCATCTTGGAGAACAGAAATTATTTCCCGTAAAGAAGCTAATTCATCTAATAACTGTTTAATTAAACCGTTGTCACAGTACAAACCATCATCGCTACTCCTGTTATCACTCGCGCTAAGTATCTCATCGTTTACCTCGCCATTTTGGCTATCGTCTGAGTTGCAGACGACACATGTCCACGAGCTTGGTATTTCAGATTCATTCACATCGCTACATTTAAATTCAGTCAACCTTATGTTGTCAGGTAAATTAAGAACAAACGGAAGGGTTTAGTCAACTAATACGTAAAGTTAGTTAGATAAAAAAAAGCCGTTAGGACCTTTTTAATTATTTTTGAAGCCAACATTAATTTAATGGTTATAGCGCATATTTACTTGTACATGTTCTCGCTACAATAAAATACTTGCAAAATTATAGAAATTCATAATTTGTTCACAAATAATTTTTTAATGCAATAAACCTTCACACTACTTTTACAAATGATACAAACTTTTTCATAAAGTATTTGGGCATACTTTTTTCGGAGTCAGTTATGTTAATAGCGCAAGAGAGTTAGCGTTTATTGTATGAAAATAAAAAAGGGCTAAATTTTTATTGTTGTATGTAATTAGGCGAATAATTGAGCATTTTTAATACAATGAAAAAGTTCTCATATCTGCAAGTTTAACAATAGGCCTATATGATAACAACCACAAAATTAAGATTTTATTGTTGCAGATAAATTTTTTGAAATGTTTGCTGTTACCGTGTGCGGTGTTAAACTTGCAAGTCTCCCCAGTAAATACGTCAGCGAAACTCTGTATCAAATCTTGAAACCATTCTGTATGTAGCTTTAGTACTCAGAGTGTGGTCACTACTTCTGTTTGTGCTGACAATGTTATGATATGTACAGTCCACCTAGATCATAGGTCATATTTGACGTGTGGCAGGTGACTTCAGCATTCTTAGTGTGTGGAAGGATTTGCGGCTAAGAAATTGTTCTTACAATGTCAAGATCGACCTTACTAGCTAAGACACCACCTAGATTTGATATCTCGTGTGAGACTACAAGAACTAGCATAATTCGGTACTTAGCGCCTAAAGTAAACCTAATCAATTCATGACACAAATAACAAGGCAATGGAAGGTACATAAATGAAACTATTTTCTATTATTAATCACGTCAACAGTAGTGTACATACGAGTTTAAAGAACTGCAATAGTTCTGGACTAGAGGAAGCTACGTAATGTAATTAATTTTTATACATGCTCGGGTGACACGAACAGGAATATTATTTATGTATTTTTTGTGTATTACACTTAAAAAAAACACCCATAACGATTCATGGTACTACGCATGTTTACTTTTATTATTCGGTACATAAGAAGGGGCCGCGGTGGCCGAATGGTCAGACCTCTCGTCTCCCACCGAGACCGGCGGGGTCGTTCCGGGGATTTTCACATGTGGGACGATGCCGTTGGTCGGCGGGTTTTCTCGGGGATCTCCTGTTTCCCCCGTTCCTTCATTTCGGCCTGCTCCATACTCGCATCATGTTACCTCCCACCAGCGCTAAGCTGACAAAATCTCTCACTCACTGACTGTACATACGAGCGAAGTTTGTCGCTCCGTATTCCCGCCGTAGTAGTTTTGTTACTTACATACAAAGTAGCTAGTTCTTAACAGTGTTCTAAACAATATATACATAGTACTCAAGTTCAAGCAAAATATTCCAACATTCACTGTCTACACAATGTTCACTGTTGTGGAATATTTTCGTATGTTCTTAATTTCCGTCAGTGCACATAATTTATTGAAAGCGCAGCCTTACCGTATACCGTTCCAGCACTTGAATCCTTCACTAGAGTTTTGTACGAAGGAACGATATGTTTACTGCCAATAAAATGTCCCGTGTTGAAACTACTCACTAATGCCGGGACTTTCACTGGAGGGGAGGTGAGCTGGCAACACGAGTCGCCGTTCATTTCAGAGCAGTATAGTAATAAAACATTACTATTCTCCCGTCCAGGAAGTGAAATTCTGGAATATTTTGAAATGTGTACGTGTAACTTCTATGCCAGTTGTAACTCGTGCGTGCAAATAAAAATAACTAAATTATTTGGCCATTAATAATAATTCGTACTGCACATTTTAATGGTTTGTGCCAACTTAATGAAAATAATTCAAGCCAGCGTATTTATTAAAATACCAAGCATTTAAATATGCAACGTGCTCGTTAAACTATGAGTAAACTATTCTGAAAAGAAATCGTTTATAAACGTATGCTGTATTCGCAGAGTTTATTTTAGCATTACTCTGTTGGCCGGAACTCAATAAATATGTTGCAAACATGCTCGCATTACAGAAGTAGGACACTCACGGTATCTGCGATGTTGACGGTAGTATTTTTGTAACGAGCGTAGTACAAAGAAATCGTAACAGTTAACTATTTGTTCGTTCGCTATTGCTTGTGCAATTCCAATTCCTGTCTGTTTCTCATAGCTGTATCTTAGACAACTTAACTAATCGAGAACATATTTCCGGATGCTTTCCTTCCTGAACGACTCATACATTCACATGTTAAGAATGGTCGGATGTAAAATGCTAATTATTTGTCTTTGTATGAAAACATGTTTGTTTTATTGACATAATTTATTACAATTTCCTCAAAAGAATTTTTTTCTTCAGGTAGTTTTTATATGAACGTACTACGCCATCCACCTTCCTTTCAGTGTCCCTCAACCAAGGTCATGTGTTGTTCGAGGGCAAGAAGTAAGTAAATAAATAAAATGCATTACACGGGGAAGCACAATCAATGAAAACCAATTGAACTGCTGAAATTAAATATTCAGACCGAAACTATACGTAATAGGCTATTTCAAAATATTAAAACACATTCAACTAAATATAGTATTATTAATAACACTGGTGAAATAAACAAAAATTATTTACGTAAAGAATTTATTTAAAAACTCAAAAGAACTAGCATTAGAGCTGTTTAATTAAACAAGAAAATGTTAGTTACAAGAGTGTCTACATAGCAAAAACTATTTCGTACAGATATACAATGAGTAGTATTTTATTTGTGAACATAGTTAAGGTCACCGCCTACCACGAGATTGAAATGTGCTGTAATGTGCGGGAAAATAGGTTTTGTTGACGAAACTATGAAACTTTTTCCCGTTGTGACAATAACACACTTCGGACAAGTACGGCATGCCGTTGCTAAGTTTGTGGCGCGGTGGCCGAGAGGTCAGACCACTCGCCTCCCAGCATGGCGATCCGGGTTCGATTCCTGGCGGGGTCGGACCTCGAAACATCACAAGTGGGACGTGCCGGATGGTGCCGTTGGTCGGTGGGTTTTCTCGCGCATCTCCTGTTTTCCCCGCCCTTATCATTCCGGCGCTGCTCCATACTCACCTAATGTCACACTTCACCAGCGCTAAAGACCTCGATTTTCTCACCCCCTCATGTTAAGACACTATGTCCAATAAAAACACCGTTTCGAAGCCCTCAAATATAGGGGGGGGGGAGATGCCGTAGTTCAAAATGTACTAACAAGATGTAGTCCGTGTGAAACTTAGATAGAAACTTGATTTTAACTTTGCTACAGGTTTTCCCAAAGTAAAATTATATGATAAGCGCTTAGAGTACCGTAGTAATGACATATAAAAGGAAGTCTTGGACGCTAGTTCAGCGCTTGGCTCGTTGTGGCGATGCGGCAATTGATGCGCACTTCAAGGTCGTCCTTATAGTTTCCTCACTTCTGAGCCTTGAACGCAAGTGCATGTAGCCGACGCCCGTAAGTTTGCATATGCAGATAAGGTTATTTTTTTGTTTGTGCATTTAACCTACGAGCACCGGCAATGTTGGTTTGCTTTTCTCTGAAACAGTTGGTACCTTCTGTTTCGTAAACGTTAACTCTAGTAAAATTTGACAAGTACTTATGGATAGTTATATTTTAATGTTTTGTAGTATGTGGCAAAATGCAAAACACTTTTAGTTGTAAAATGTAACGTAGATGCCTATTGGACCGTTTGAACAGTTAAATTGTTTTGCACTGTGCCACTTATAATAATATGTATGGCCATCCTCTATTGTTTCAACTTTTTTAGCGATATTAATTTTTCACGCCTAAACGAGAGTAGACATCGAACATCTGTTTAGGCAGTTTTGTTTATAACCGTCTTCTCCATGTCGGCTGATTATTTTAATGGCAGTAAATACTAATAGGTTTAGCTAAATAAGTGACTAACGTAATTATGGTTTAACGACTATTTAGTTAAAACCGTATAATTTCTTGTTTTGAAAAAAAAAAAATCTATCACGGCAAAAATATTTTAAACAAAACTGCCGAACAGATTTTTCGTAGCTGCCCTTATTTAAGCTTTTAAAACTTAATTACCACCAAAACAGAAGAAAGAAGAGAGATAATGTTGTTGTAAGACACTAAATCAAACTGGGGCACGAGTGTGATGCTCCTTCTACTAGACAACTCTTGAATTTTTACAGACGTCGAGAAGTGCAACCAACCTTGAAACACACCAACGCCACGTCGCTGCGAAGTATTTTTATACCTCGATACCCTCGAAGACGTATATTATATCATAAACATATTATATACAGTTTTTCTCATTATTTTCGTTCGTTTAGCAACAAGAAAACATGTTATTGCTA
Organism: Medauroidea extradentata; assembly: GCA_003012365.1. NCBI lineage: Eukaryota > Metazoa > Arthropoda > Insecta > Phasmatodea > Phasmatidae > Medauroidea > Medauroidea extradentata. Next base: position 39,413 of record PNEQ01048436.1, on the reverse strand, counting down.
GTAAGTAGCTGTCAAATTATTCCGAAGTTAAGGAAACAAAGTATGTATGGAGATAAGGATGAGTTGCGAAGGTTGGTGTAAGAAAGTACGAGCGGCGATGGCAGCAGGGTTGTTTGGTTGGTGCGAGGAGGAGTGGTATGGAAGATGTCGTGGGTGGGTTGGTTGGGGGGACAGGTATACCAGGGGAGGGGGGCACATCTCGGCTGCACGGAGTACGGAGATGTGGGTCCAGAGTTCCGCCAGCCCGTCCTGTCTGTCACACCTCGCTGCTCCCCGGAGAAGAGAGGAAACAACCCACGTCTCTCAGTAGTTGCAGCGCTCACTCTGCTGACGTAACATGACGTCACACCAGGTCGACGTGCACACAACGAGGGGGTGGCCCTGCATATGGCAATGTGTGGGAGATAAGTGAAGTCGCTGTTTCGGGCGTCCCATTATATCAACCGCGTGTTCCTTAACCAATCACAATTCGAAAAAAGTTAGAAATTATGTCCCTCCGAGAATTTTTATAACTAGTCAAATTTGTTCCTTGCATCACTATTTTGTACTACTCTGAGATGTTTTATTGCTTAGAGGCGCAACAACATAAGTGTTCATAACCGAAAAACGCCCCAGAGCCATGATGGGACGTCCATAAATGCGGCTTCAACTACGTTACCTATGTTCTGATGAGCTTAATTAAACAAACAGGTTTAACCCGTATAGAACTTTAAATTCGCAGCCTGAAACTTATAATGTATTAATAAATAATACGCGTGATGTTTAAAACTTTCAAATTGATATATTTATCATGCACCAATATCCTAAGAGAAGTAAATATTTGTCTAGTGCATGTACGCATGTTAGCATATAAAGTATGCTACTTTTTAAGCAAAACTATTAAAATTATTACCATTATTATTACCTATTAGAAGAAAACACATTTCAGATTCTCGTCTACGTTTTAAAAAATTAAACATGTTTTTGGGGCCACTAAAAATGGCAGAAAACAGTTTATTCAAACTGGATTGTCTGGGAAAACACTAATTCGAATCGAAAAACAGAAACAAAATAGTATTCGTTTAACTTTACTTAATAATTTCCACAAACAACGTTACATAGTTACATCATACAGCCCGAGAAAAAAAAAACTATAGCGAAAAACGGTGCACAGTAATTTAGTTCCCCGCGCATAATGATGGTATTATTCTTCACACGCACACAAAAGCCGGCAGTATTGCTTATTATTTTCATTGTGAACACTTGACAGAAACCCTCACTCGAGGATTACTGTTAGGAAGGAATTGTTCATGTCTAGTGATGAGAGGCGCTGGGGCGGTGAAGGCAATCCTGGCACCATTGTCCGCTACATCTTCGCCTCTACTCGAACGACACTGAACTGGAGTGCAGTCTCTCGGTTGTTGCCGTCTTCTTCGAGACATTCTGCAGTGACCCTATCAATTTGTGACAAAATCTCTATGTTATATAAACTCCTAATGTCCCTATGATAATTATAATGTTGTGCAGCGAAATATGCATTCTTGAATCAGATTGTAAATATTGTTGCATGCTGTTTCTGCAGGTTGGATGCTGTGTCGGGGCACCAAGTGGACTGGCCCATGATTCACAAACCAGACGGCTGCATGGTGGTAGTCACGACGATCTACGTCGTGAAAACCTGTTTCAACTGCGCCTTAACTCTACGAGGCTCAAGTCACGTCCGAAGCATGATGTAATATCGATTTTTAGACCCCTGTAATTCGGTCAATCCCTGGAGTTTAGCAGAAGTATATAAGGCCCGAATCAACAGATTTGGGGAGAGTTCGCTATGGTCGTGCTGGGAGAAGGTGCTATGCTTGTGGAGAGAGACTGGTGAAGACATCTTGGTGACGTCAGAGTCTACTGTGAGGCTGCAGTGAGCAGTATTGGGCGAAACAAGAGGACTACTGCTGCGGGTCAACGGACAACAAGTAGGTGCGCGACGGGAGTCGAACCGAAGACCTCATGAGTGAAGACAGTGGTGCACTCGGGGTGCTGCGCAGCACATGGTGAGCCGTCACCACTTCGGACTGTTAAGGTTGTACATTGTCACTATTTGAAATATTGTTGATTGGCTACATGACTGAACTTTCATTGCGATTTGTAGGATTTGATTAGTGGTAAATATTCTTGTGCTCTAATTTTCAAAGTTGATTAACGTTTTTGTGGTACAGTAGTAATTGTGTGCATAATTAATTTTGTTATGAAAGTTATATTTGATTGCTGTTTTATGTATTTTTGTAAGCTTTGTGAACCAGTAAATCAATAACTTAATTCAAATATATTATTTATAATTATAAGACCTCTATCCGAAAGAGCTCAGAGAATTGCCCATATTAAAATTTTTGCTAAAAGTGCAACAATATACTTGTTTTGTGGTATCCGTCTTTACGAAATTTATATTTTTAACTTGATGTAAACATCAAAACCTTTTTCAGTGATTTTTCATAAGCAAATTAAATACATTTTTAAAATGGGATTTAAATGACTTTCACACGACTTAGACTCTGTCCACCATTTGTCGGCCACGAGATCCGTCATCCTTAACATTGTTAATTGTAACGTCCGTCACGTTTCCTCTTTACAAAATTCTTGAGCGAACACATGGGGAATGTAATAACGGTTACAGTAGTGGGATCTAGTGTTATTACCACTTAACCACTGTGGTCCTGATCGTAACTCAAGAAGCTAGAAGTGGATTGTTGACATCATTCCCCTGTATACTTTACGAGCTGCATGTATTGGATCATGTAGGTTGTTACATGTCACGCGATTCGAACATCAAACTTTGGAAAATAAAACGAGTACTTGTGTGTATTCAAAAATAGTGTGCGATAACTCCAAGGAAAGTTGGTTAAGAATAAAAGAAAATAAATATCTTGGTATTAACGTTTTATTAAGTATGTATATATACAATTAATTTCGTCAGAGAGTGTAGAAATGTGAGGTAAGGTAAGTGGGCATTACGTCTAGCGACAAGGTCACTAGGGTCGGCGACATACAACTTTATACAAATACAATAAATGAGATTGGAATTGACAACAATTGTTGCTAAGGAACCATCCTAGCATTCGCCTGGAGCTGTTAAGAGAAACCATGGGAAACCGAAGTCAGGATGAGTGGAGACTGGGATTGAAAATGGGACCTTCCGAATGCAAATAAATATAAGAACCTTTAGTGATCATAAAATTAAATACGTTTGCCTTTTCAGTGATGAATAATGAATTTTAGAAAATTAGTTCATTTATTAGTAGGCTATATATATATATCGCAATCATCTGTTGTATATTTATCGGCCGCTGCATTCGAGGGGAATAAAAAAAATTACGTCTGTGTTTGCCTACCGACGCAGACGGGGTGATAAACCCAACGAAAGTTTCTAAATAACGTGGAACAGAAGCTCTGAGTAGCGATATTAACACTTACTCAGCTGGAATAAAATATAAAACTGTGGATTTATTTCAGCAGATGTGATCCAGGCGATCAATTTCCCCTGGTTTCGCTGTCGTAAAACAGTTCTAAGTGTTTCTTACATACCAGGAAATGCTAATTGAGCCATGCACGCACGTTTCTCCTGTTGTGACATCACTCATATATCTGAAGAGATCCCGAGTGAGGTGAAGCAGCAGTAACACGCTGGACTAGCAGCAGAGAGGATCCTGGTTCGATTAAAGATCCAGCGATTATGATTTTGTTTTTTCCATGGTATCCCGAAATCGCTCCAACAGAATCACTGTAAAAACACTTCCTGAAATGTTTAGGAAGAAAAATTAACCTAAACGCAGTATGGAACGTCTTGTAAATATACGAACTTTTACAGTTTTTACAATATAAGTCTTGTAACTTTAGTGTACATTTGACTGTTTTATAAAAAGTTTGTGAGTGCTACGATGGATGTCTGGGAAACAATTCTACCATACCTATTTTCTTAGCGTTCCTATACGCACGTGTGGGAAATGTACTAACTATTTTTTTTATAGTGTGGAAGGGTTTCAACACGAAAGTTTTGGCCAATAACTCTGCCAGTTCCTGCCATTGTGTGAAGTTGTGTGTCTTCGTCTCTAATGACATAGATATCGACTAGGCGTAAAGACCGCTTACCTTACTCCTACAATTCTGAAAGGATAAAATTAATCCATGACACAATTAAAGGAGGCTTGACCTTGAGACGCTTACTACGTGCATTTGAGATATTCCACAGTCTCTGACAATAAACTCAAAATATATGCCATTAAAAATTTTAGCAGTTGCTGAAATCATGTGCTGCCAGAAATCAATGTTAGACATGTAACTTGTAAAGTGCAACATATAACGACTTCCACCCACTATTGCTGCAGTCAGATATATACTTATTACTGACATAGTTATTTAAAGAAGTCCAGATTTTCACTTCAAGTTAGTTAGCTTTAGCTACCGGAAATTTTGACCTAAACACTAAGATTTCCTGTTGTTCGAAATTGTGATAACCTAACGAGTTTTACAGGACGAGCCATCAATCTATTGCAAATAATCAAGCTAAGATGACTGATGACCTTGCTGGCAACTACGGAACTATTCTAACTCATGATAGCAAATTTCAGTCGAAACTTTAAGATGGTTGATATCGTGAAAATAGTATATTCGTTTCTAAGCAGTTCTAAAATAGTAAAATATTTCATTTGTAAGCCAATATTTGTTGTCATAAAATAGCAATCGGGAAAGAAATGCATAAACGCGTGTAATCGAATAATCTGAATTTAATTTTTTCTGGTACATTAATATCATACATACATTTTCCAGTAAGCACCGTTCAAAATTTGTATGGCTTCTTTCAGAAACACGGCAGTAAAAAACTGCCGAATGTGACACACAAATAGGGCTACTCTTCAGTCCATGTTAAATAAGAACACATTTCGGAATATTTAGAAAACGTGACATGTTATCGGTTGACAGAACGTATTGATTACGAGTTGGAGACAGCTACTGTAACTACAGCAGCGCCTAACAAATTAGGCAGCCCGCAGTGAGTATTAAAAACAAATAATAAACTCAAGCCTAGATTGACAGGTACACTTACAGATCATTTTTGTAACCGGACGCATAGTTTGACGGGTATTTAACTGAGGAAGCCTTTACCTTTATTTTCTCCTAACACGCTGCAACGCAGTTCATACTGAACTGAACAAATGCTCTTAGTGCCTCAGTTTTCTTTAAATGAGCTTATTATTTTTGTTATTTAATTTTCACTGCTGTCACCCTATGGTGGCACATTCTCATTGGTCTCTACGCGTATGGATGAAATGTATTCGCAGCAATTTTAAAAGTCCAAAATGTATCGACTGCGCTATTATATTCGATACACCACTCATACTTGGATCACGTATTGAAACATTATAAACATCTGGCGCTATGAACGCTTGGAACAGACAGTCACAGCACATCTGCGGTGATAAAGGCGTGAGGATCCTGCGGCTGAGACCAAGTGATGAAGTCGTAAACTGTGATTTACGCGACATGAATGTACAAGCATGTCTCGTGTGTTGTTTTTATTGTACTAGCTCGCGACTCATAACATATAGTTTTTAACGTCATAGTAAGTCTATAAATGATAACTTTTGAAAATAAAACACCCACGGAGAAAATAGTACCTCTAGTATTGCTCGATTAAAAACTATTGTATGGCTTTGAATAGAAAGGGAGAGAAGAAGAAAAGTATGATGGAGGGAGGAATAACAGAGAAAAAGACAATAGTAAATCCCTAAGGAATATTTATGTTCTAAATTTAAATGTTACAATATGTTTTAATTTATATGAAAAGAATATAGATATATGATGTCTTAACCGTAGCGGTTTACAATCTTATACTACGCACAGTAACAGTGTTTTTTTTTTATATCAGAAATGCGTTTGGAAAGTTCAACGCGGCTAGCTGCTCCCTTCTTTTCTGAATTACGTAACACGAGTGGTCTTCGCGCGACAATTTGTTACAAATCTAAACCATCTTTAATACGGAGGAAAATTGTATTATTTTTGCAAATTGTTTGCGTTTGAGTGTCAGAATTTCCTGATGTCGATCAGAAGAGGCAGATGGCATTTAATGACAACTAGTTCCTACAACGCGCCTGGCATAGGCTATGTTATCACCGGCTGTTTTTATGGTCTGTGTCTGGATTGTGTTGCATTAGTCTCCGCTGTATTGCATTTACCTATTTCCTGTCATAAGATATATTCCAAGAGGTTTGAATAAATACTATGCATGATCCGTCATAAAAATTTGCTGTTAGAAACTACTCCTGGTGCCACGTAGATGCACAAAACATACTATAAAATATGTGCTGCATATTGCGGTTAAAACCCTTATGACCCAAAAATTCTGATTTTTATTCCCTAGGAAATACTAACTTCTTATGTCCGTGCAATGCTGAAGCTATAGTGTAAAACAAAACGTGCAAACAAAGAATCAGAATTTTTTAAAATTTGAAATTGTATAATTATCTAAGAATAAACGTACATACATTTAGAAATAATAGGGAGGCTGTACACAACGATACATTACCACGTATATAACCAATAATTACATATGCTACCACTATATGATTTCGGTTTGATCACAAATCAAAGGAAGTGAAAATTATGAATAAGTCATGATAGAAATTGATTTCTACCGGCACAGACCGTAATGTTTCACTTAATTACAACATTTATTGTCCCGTGACTACCGTCAGACTGTTCTGACCAGTGTTTTAGTGATTTATACGTAATTCCACAATACATTACGAAACCTTCTGTTCTTTTGAGTCAACGTGGTGGGTGTTTGTATATATATATATATATATATATATATATATATATATATATATATATATACACACATAAACACAAATACATAAACACACATACTCACAAGATGTTCACAAAAGTCAGAGACAATCGCCAACAAGCGATTCATTGTGAAAAATAAAGCAGGAAATATACAACATATACTGTACGTAACCGTAATTTTACAGAACGAATAGACGTTTAAAAATCAAATTTGACATCGTCGTTTACCTCAAACCGAAAACTGATCGACGTAAACTAACACAACTCAAAGTATTACTTTGTGTTAATACAACCGACAAACTAACAGCAAACGCCGTTTGATACCTTCTACCCTAACAAAAATAAAAGTGGTAGCAACCTTTAGTTAAATTACTTATAACTATAATTGCTGATAACTTTATTAAGGTCAGGATAATCTACAATTAAAAAGTGATTTATTAAGTAAAGTGGCCTTGTAAGTAAAAAAGGTCCTCGTGTACCGACTATCTAGAACACGTCGTTTTCGTGTAAAACGCACACGAAGATAATGGCGTAATTGTGCTGAGCCTAGCTCGTAAGCAACGCTGCGTATATGAGTGTCCCAGACAGCAGAAAAAACTTGCTACCAGCTTGTAGCAAGCTTGCCAATGCAAGCCAGTAACCTTGCAGCAAGCATGAAATGCAAGCCAATAAACTTGTTATAAGCCTGCTGCAAGTTGCCTAGTTTACACATTTCTAACTTGCTGCAAGCTTGATTTGTAAGCTTGCTGCAAGCTTAATTTGCAAGACTGCTGCAAGCTTAATTTGCCAGCCTGAAGAATAAATCAAAATTTATTTTCTGCAATATTTTCACTATCATTCAAATTTTCATCTTAAATATTGTTTGATCATCGACTTGTGATGTTAATTACCAAACATTAAATTTCGGCTCTTGTGCCAAGATTGGAACTACTGACCCCTTGCTTTCAAAGCAGATATGCTAACCACTGGACTATTTTAGAGGAAATATGTCACATGCGCTCATTTTGCCAATCTACGAGAAGCAAACACACTTCGGACAAGGCCGGTGTGTCATTGTTAAGGCCTAGGGTTCCTATTTATTCTATCGCAGTAAATTTCATTTTTTAAATCCTGAAAGGAAGCAGATATCGCAATACTGTTACATACAACTGTTAGAAATAGTTTTTACTAAGTAGCATTTTTTTTCCAAAATATAAGATTATATAATTTTGGGTAGTTATGGACTAAAAGAATAATTAATTAAGTCGATAATTAACCAAAAGTATAGAATCTTTCGTTCTGAAAAAATTAGGCCTCATGTTACAAACTATTTCTAACACTTGTATATAACGGTTTTGTGGTATCTGCTCCCTTTCAGGATTTAAAAAATATAGTTTACTGAAATAGCATAAATAGTGATCCTTGGTCTGAAGGGGCCACCCTACCTGCGCTTCAAACACACTGCAGCTAGTTACGACTATTCTTTTTTTCCCTGACGAAACTATTTAAACGCATTGCTTTTGTATATCTACGAAAAGAACACATACTTCAAACTATGTTGCTATTGTTTTGAAAATTCGGCACATTTATTAGAAACAATATTTTTAAGCTCCTCAAAACGTTCTTATATGATTTTCCAGACTATCGTATCTGGAAAACTGTAAAAATAACAACCAGATTAGAAAACCACAGCTATACAAACAAGCGTTAGACTTTGAACTATACTGCCCACAATTCAAATAACGTGGTTACAGCTTAAAGCCCTGTGGTAAAAATGAATCTACAGGAATCTTGCACGCTAGTCCAGTGCTTGGTTCGTTGGTAATAAGAGGCATTTTAGGCACGCATCAAGATCGCCCTTACAGCTCCATCACATCTGAGCCTCTAACATGCAGGTAGTTGGTGCCCTTGAAGTGGTTGCATACCTGAGTTTCTTAAGAGTGTGTAGTAGATAAATAACTGCTGAAATCATCAATTGATTTCTACGCTTTTTTCGAAGCCAATATGGATAAAATACTCAATGACAATCCTAGATAATGATATTTGCCGACTTCATGAGTAAGTGTTATTCCAGAATTGCTAATTCGTTACGCGTGATCTCTTGCGTCGCAGTTAAATACACAAGATTCCGGCGTCAGAGATTGTGCCTCAGTAGTTTGTAACACTGGAAACTATTTTGTTTAAAACGTTGACTGAAACTATTGTCTAGGATTGCTATTGTTTAATTTTCGCAAATTGGCTTTAAGAAACCTACAGTTATAGATTAATGCTTTTAGCGTTGAATTATGTACCATGGCCTCTTGAGGCCGGAACCAAAGCACCAAGTGTACATCGCCGCTATGTGAAAGCCGCAGAAACGTCGTGCAGGCCTCTCCTCAGATGATGACCTAACAATTTTTTGACGCAACACGCAGCATTGGAGAGATACAGCAGCTTTAAAAACAATATTTAGTGGTGTTAGAGGGCTTAAAAATATTATTTGGTATGGGAAGCGTTAAATATTTTCGTTTAGTAAGAACTTTACTTCAATGACTTTTAAAAACAGGTTTAAGAGACCGTCTTAAGGGTGATGAGACACGTGGTCAGCTGGTAAAAGTCGACCTTAGTGGTGGCGGGCAAGCCGGCGCAATTCGCGTTCGTTGTGTTCTTATATTACATATATTCAACATCAGTTGTATAACGTAGATAATTTATACAGCTATGACCTAACCTTAATTTTTACAACTATTTCTGAAGAAATGTAAGCAAAACCGAAAAAAAATAATAATAATAACTGTCGGTTTGTGTGAGTTACACGATCTTTTTTACTATTCACTGGTAGAGCTATTATTTTGTGGCGAATATATATTCGCACAGTTAGTTTCCAATGTCATGTGAGCAGCTGTAGCTCTGCTTTACGGTCAGTGATGGGGTGTTTGGCATCTCACTTTTCTTGTGGTTCGACTGGTAAGTCACAAACGTACTCTATGGTGACACGTGATGCAGTCAAATGAGAGTCGTGTCTGAACAAAGACACGTTGCCAATAACCATGAAGTTGAGCTGCTGATGTGCTCGTAAGAAAGTAAAACAAAAAGGAGCAAAAATGTTTCTCGTGATAAACCCACGGCTTTAATCATTGGCCTATGATCGACAAATATTAAACTTATACACACGTAAATAAATTATCTTCTTTCTTGTTTAAAAATTATTTTAAGTGCGTTTATACTTCCGATTTTTCGAAGGGGCGGAACATGGAATATGTTACGTAGACGGAAGTCAACTACTGTAGGTCACACATCACTGGAACAACGCATCCATCATGCATGTGACGTCACTCGCACGCAAGACAAATGGACCTATGACCATATGATATATGATGCATCTTATCCTCTCAGGGACTTATCCTTTGAAGTCCGTACCCTTTACTAAACATTATATTGCATTTATATTATTTTAAAATATGAATAATATGTATTTTAAAACTATATAAGACTTAAAAAAATTTAATAATAACTAATATAAGCAGTTCTCAGTCTGTAAAACCATCAACGACACTTTGCAGATCCGAGGTCGGTTATCGGTGGGGTCACACTCGATATTAGCACGAGGGAGAGGTGGTTGGCATAGCCGTTGGACCGAGGGTTTTCTCGGTGTATTCCTGTATTACAGACTACACTAATCTCCACCATTGACTCGTACATGAGAAGAAATGGATTCAGTTACAGTCTGGCCATTATCATTTATGTTTTCGATGACTTTCAGAAATCGCCCCAGGCAAATCATGGAATGGTTCATTAATATAAACCCCTTCATCATCTTTTCCTAAAACTCTTAGCCGCAGTTCCCATCTATAATGGCCTCGATGTGATGATGTTTAGTCAAATAATCATGAAGATCTGGTGAAGAATTTTCAGTTGCATTATGAGGTAAAAAGAATACGGATAGTACACATTGCATTGCGGAGCTATCATTATATCATTACTGTTAATCAACATTCATTAACCATACACAATGATATCAGTGTAGGCATTAGGCCTATGTTGTGTCGGTACTCATAATGTTACAGCACGGCAACATATTATGTGTGATATCACAAATTTTGGGAATACTTGAATTTGTATTTCCCTTTTATTGAGGCTCGGTATTACTCGTCCTATTCAATAATTTTATTTTTCTCTTTTTAATTTTTTTGTAATTCAAAGAAGAAAAGTGTGAAATTTACGATTATAGCGGAAATTCTTTGCATCTAGGGCTATGGTGTAAGCATGTCATTTGAACAGTTAATTATTATTTAGGACGCAACCAGTCCAACTAATGATTAATTTTTAAAACTATCGGATTCAATACGGCGTAATTGTATAGTCAGTTTATTTACCATTCACGTACTGAGCTGCCGAGTTTATAGAATTCCCGCATTAAAGGCAAATGGCACACTTTTTTCTTATCAGAATTTAAATAAAGCGACATTAACAATAACTCACAACGGCGATTATGTTATGAGTTATGCCTTAAAGCATTTGAAGAAACGTGAGTTATGCATCTGTATGGCACCACTGTTCCCACTTTTCAGCAAGATTTTTTTTTTCGCAGTAACTGTAAAAAAAGGTGGTAATTTTACTCATCAAGTGTATGGCCATATTCCCCTACCTTGTGCGAGAAACGTGTTTTCCGGACATGTGTGGAAATTTCCACACGGTAGTGAATTCGCTACAAAAAGACTCCGAAATTTCGCTCGCGGGTTATGTAAAATTGCCATATAAGGCCTGCACCAAAATTACATTGCAGTTATGTGGCTTTCCTTTACATAATCTGTGCAGTAATTTTGCCTTACATATACAGATAATTAGCCTCCATTATATGTAGAGTAAACTTACCTCAATTTTTTTACAGCCTGTTGTGAGATAATTTTTGGGTATCAACACTCTTCAACGTTCTCAAAACACGCAGTGACAAACGCAAGTTCTGAATACTAGACGAGCATACTGTATAGGGACTCTACTGGCCTGGTGAGTGCTGGTTGCCCTAACAGATTGGTCAGCTGTTATGTTAGTCAGGCGGCGTGACAGGCGCCGTCTACGCTGTCTTCACTTGAAAAGTACTGTACCTGCACCTATCTCCAGCTGCGGCAGTTTTTACTCCTCTCCCGCTAGCATATCGTTACCTCAAATCATTCTTGACAGTGACGATCCATCTCCTCCAACGTATTGAGTACTGTATTAATTTTGAAGGCAAAAAAAAATATCAAAAATAAAATTAAGTTTACAACCTTTCTGAAGTAGTTTTAGCAATGCTTTAGTGAATTTAAGTGTACTGAAATTCTACAGTGAGTATAATTACTCCTTTGTAGAGTACTTTTAGTTTAGTTTAATATTATGTGTGCTGAGATGTCATGTAGCAACCCCAAAATTCTCGCTCACGTGCTAATTAGAATATTCACGGAACAGTGCATAGTCTGACACAAAGTTCAGTGAAGATTGCACCAAGTGCGCTATCGAGAATAAGCAAATGTCTGAGATTTAGAAACATATTATTTTTAATGAAGCAATGTTTGCGGGATAATTTACGAACATTTTCTATGTTCGGTAATGAATCTTACGTGTAACATTCGCATATGTTACAAAAAAAAAAAAAAAAAAAAAAAAAAAAAAAAAAAAAAAAAAAAAAAAAAAAAAAAAAAAAAAAACGTTTTTTACAACAGCGAAAAAAATATAGGAAATTTGGGACTTCATGTTCAGAGAAGTTATATTTTATTGTTACTTACTTGTGGATGACTGTTGCGTCACAGTTTATTACGAAAGCAAGGCACACTAGATAAACAAAGCGTATTTATTGAAGTTAATAAGTTTTGGACGTCAGTATCGAAAGAAATAAAAATAATGTTACCATAAGGAACAGTTTTCGCCAACTAACGAACAACGATTTTGTCAGTGATGTATTTCTGACGAGCTTGTGACACTCTCATATCTTAAATTTAATTGCGGTGCAAGGTATAACAAGGAAGGGGTATACATTATTACACATTTTCTTAACGCACCCACAATGCAACATAACAGGGATCTCACAGGTTCGTGAGTGTCTGAGCGACACAGACACGTGATAGAAGAGTTGTTGATATACAGAGGAGCAGAAGTTAATATGGCGTGCAGGGGTCATAGCGTGTCGACGCGGTTGGCTACCTCGCCACGGACTATTTGCGTCCCGTCCTTCGTTTCCTCCGCCACTTTGACCGTAGCACTTTGCGCTTCCGCACACGGCATAAAAACCGTGTTCTTTTCAAAAAGTCGAAAGCTGCTTGCGCAACTACAACTAGAGACGTGAAAAATTCGGTATTTCTTGTGAGTGCAAGGTTGAACGGAAACAACTGTAAGTTCGTGTAATTTTTACAATTGGTTCTTGACTTACATGACTCCTCGAGGGCGCTGGACCAATAATAAAGATGCAGCTAAATACCGAGCCAATCACATGGTATCAATGTGTCAGCGAGCAGCCAATGAACAGGTGCTGTCTGCTTGAGTATGGACATGCGTTTTTGGAAGTTACTCATCAGGCTACTGAACCCGCGAAATTTTCCAGTCTGTATCTATAACACTTAAATTTAACAGGTTTTAATGTTGAATAACTAATGTTCTGTTACTACAAGGGTTTTAATTTTTTTGTATATTCTTCACCTTATTTTATATACATATATATATATATATATATATATATATATATATATATATATATATATATATATACACACACACACACACACACACACGAAGCAGCACTACGAACTGGGATGATGGGTTGGAGAGTATTTGAATTGATATCTGGTCACATTTCGTAATCGTGCAAATATGCCTTAAGTGTAAACATTTTTCTCAGCATAGCCCTAATACTATTATAAATAAAAAATTTTAATGTTTACTTATGAAGAGCCGTCTAATGAAAGTTACAACATAATTTTTTCCTTAAACGAAACTGTTCTGTCGCGAACGTTCTTCTTCTGTCGCGAACGTTCTTCTTCTGTCGCGAACGTTCTTCTTCTGTCAAAAGAATTTTAGCTTGTGCTTATCGTTTGCGTTGTAGGTCGTTTATAAACACTACTGCACTTGTAGCAGAAAGAATATTTAAATTGCCATAGAGTGCCACTGAGAGAAAGTCTAGTTGAGTTACACAAAATTTGCTTGGCGCAGCAAAATAATTCGTTTGTACATGGAGAAAAAAGTATTTTTTTTTGCAGTTAAACGTAATTACTGTAATGTTTTCATTTTGTTGCACAAGCGAAATATTTAGTCATTACAACCATAACTATTCTGTGAGTTCAATAAAATATTTACTTGGCTGTGTATAGACTTTTGTGTTACACTGTGCAAAGAATCGAATCCATAACCATCTTGCATCCCCAATAAAGGCTGAACGTTATTAATTGCCATATCCTTACATATATATGCATATATATGGCATGCATTACTTTTATACAGGTGTAGTTTAATGCATTTATTGTATTTTTTACGGTTTTGTGTAGAAATTGTTTCATAAGAATTATTGTACCTGAATGAACCATCATTTGAGCATTATTAAATACACTTACAAGTCTGATAGTCACAGAAATGGCAAAATAAGTTTCGACGTGTGGCAAGAGCGACGGTTTTGAGGCGAAAAGATTGTCTGTCAACTAATTGGTGTGAACGCCTTACATGCACATCAGTAGCTCAGTCACGCGGCCAGTGAATGGATGCTTTATAACCATCTCTTGACTTGGGTTTCTACTGGCAAAAAACAGTCGAACGGTGCCACTATAACCTTATTCTAACTGGCGCAGTCAAATGACAGACGTGTCTGAACAAAGACAGGCAACCAATAACCATGAACCAGAGTTGCCTACATGCACGTAAGGCACTGTAACAAAACTGTGCAGAAGTCTTTTAGCAACAAACTAGTGTCTCTAGTGATAACAAATAACACGACGTGCAGAAATATTAAGGTTTGGTTGACGTAACAAAGTGTACAATATTGTATTCATCCAAATAAATTATTACATTTGCGTTATTGAAACATGTTATCGCTAGGCGACTGAATGGTCCGATGCCATTGTGAAAAGTAAATTTTCTTGTATTTTCGGTAAAGCTATTCTTAATTCAGGCATAAACCCTGAACTTCAGTGTTTACATACATAACATTGTTATATTATTTGATCGTATTTATTAGTAATATATAGATGTATATCTAATTTAATGTATTGCCTCAAGAAGGAAAAATGGACTTCGTTCACTACGGCAATTAACTTTCCTATTGTAAATGGCATATTTTGTTGGGTCAACACAAAGGCGTTTGTTAATTTTTGTATTTTGTCCTGGCATCAAAATGTTATGTTAGTTATTATTTTAGTCACATTTAGATACGATGGTACATCGCGAAAAATTGTTATGCACTTGACAACACTGGTTTCTCGCCACGTGTATGATTGGGCGATAAACGTCTGACGCTCCGTAGCTGTCTGCAGACCAATAATAGGCACCAAATATTACAATAGCGAGATTCTTATTGGCTCAGTCAAATAGAGTAACAGCTCCACGTACAGGGAAGTGAGCTTTCCATAAGCTGAAGGTATGCTGAAATCCAGCAAAAAGTCAAATTTTCCCGCGATGAACCATCATCTCTAGTCATATTCAAACAAATATTTAGTAAAAACCCCTTTCAGGGAGCATATGTGTGCACAATGACTGCAGTTTCTGTGGACTAGTAGGTCTAACATGGACCCGACTATAAAATCCATTATACAGACTTGGGTTGCAAGATTGTTGTCACGTTTTATTCGAAGATCACACTGTCCAGAATGTTTACAGCTCAAATATACATTTTTGAGCTTACATTACTCAAACATGTATTTCGCACTGTCAAAAATACACGTACGCAAAACTGTACGTGTGTATATGTGCCCCTACGTAAATTTAATACGGCAAAATTAACAGGCAGCTAGCTATATTTTGCGATTACACAGTTTTTTCGTTATGGACAGTACTATTCAGAGAAAAAAAATCCAAAACAAAGTACTTCTCAAAATACTGTAAGGTTGTTTGCTTGTTTAGGTTGGATAATTATGTTCTAATATGTGTTAACATTATGCATATTATTCACAGAGGCAGAGATCTAAAGTTACCAACTTCTGAGAGGCTTGGTTGATTGCAACAACTTTTATGTAGACGACGGTCAATGGGAACAGCGGAACTGTTCCTCTGTGCTCTTAGCACTGTAGTATACCTAGGTACCTTAGATTTTATCAAATAATTTTTGCACCAGCTGTTTTGAGTGTCTTATGTGCAAATCTGCAGTTCATCTACATTGTCAGTTATCGAATGTATTTAACTGTCACGTGTCTTGCGGTTCGACCCGCAAATTACAGACGTGTGATGTCTCCATAAACTTATTCTGATTGGCTCAGTCAAATGAGACAGATGTAACTTTACAACCATGAAGGTGATCTGCAGATATGCATGTAAAGCACTGCATAATACTAGTTCACAAATATATTCGCCAAAATTAAGAGTTTCTAGGTGTGCCTTGGGCTATGATGGAAATATTGTGGATTATGTTGCAGCGATTTTTCATTACTTATATACAAGAAAAGTAATATTTTGGGAGTGCAATGCCCGCGGTAGAATCCGCTATCCAGCGTATACTCAAGCCCGGACCATTTGTCCATTAGCTGCTACTCACTGAAATAGCAGACAATGGACGAATATATGGGGTTTGAATAAGAATAGGACAATGGATTCAAACATGCAGGTCATTGAAACCGAGAAATGTTTCTTTCCTAGCCACAAGTAGAGGTTCGTTAATTTCGGGGATTAAGTTTAATTCACACTGGACGTAAAAATGTATACTTCATTGTCTTCCTGTGAAAGAAATACGCAATTTCAATGCGAATTTGACTACTTCGAACCAATAAATAATAAGGAATAACTAGGGACAGGAAAATCTCGCGAGTTCAGTGGCCTACATGTTTGAATGCACTCTCCTATGCATACTCAAGCCCCGACCTTTTGTATTTTAGCTGCTACTCAGTGTAATATCAGACAATGATAGAATAGACGGGACTTGAGTACGAATAGGACAATGGATTCTAACATGATGGTCTTTGAATTAACAAAATATTCGTGTCTCTAGGAATAACTTGTCCGACTAGCACGTGCTACACGTTCGTATGGTTGGAAGCCAATTGATAATTTATTGTTGCCAGGTCGCGCATTGAATATGGCTATTCACTCATCTGTATCAATAGGCATTGAGTCATAAATGTTTGTAAAACTGGCAGTGATGATATTGTATGTGCCAGTGAAGGAGATATTTCCTTTCCGTCACTATTTAAAAACTTTTTACTACTTTTCTTCTAATGAATAGAGGTTCGTGAATTTCGCGGATTTATCTGACAACAGCCTAGAATTCTCAGTCCTGTACACGCTCTGGCAATATCGATTATGCGTATTCGCTTGTAACCGTACACACGGTTACCATTCGATATCTATACGAATTATAACTTTATTTACTACTAGTTTGCAGTAGTCATAGGTGTTTCAAGATAGTACAATCTTTCCTAGAACACGTCGCACATTGAATACAAATCTACATTGCGGGACATCGAAGATTAAGATTAAAGTGGCTATAAAAAATCAGAACACACTATTTGTGCACAGTTTTTTTCATGTAAAATGTATTACTGCTACTGTGGTTACTTCAAAGGAATGCTTAGGTCTTACTGTTAATTTTTTTAGCACTAACAGTCCTATTGCGAAAACGTGTTACTGTAAACTACCTACATTTCGATGCATGTGGCCGTTAAGAGCTAGACAGATACATCTATGTTTATGGAAATTCGATGTACCGACGTGCAAATTTGCAAATATAATACGTGGACAAAGGACATTATAATTTACAATACAAAACTAATCTTTATTTTGACACCTACTTACGCAGATACGTTAACTTTTACAATTTCTTAATAAACGAAGTGATTCTTTGCAGATATGTTAATCATTAATCTTGTTGTAAATTAAATAAGTCACTATTTCAAGAGTAAAATTGCAGATGACAAACACCCCAGTTTATACTGATAACATGGAAGAATATTTGGCACAATTTAACAAAATGTTCTATTCCGAATCAGATGGATCCACATTGCTCTTCTCATTTGATTATACTACAGCTAAACTGCTATAAAATGATCGATGATGGCTTTTTATAATTGCATTTTCCCAAATATAACGGATTTTTTTTTGCCTCAGCTATGCCTGGTGGGGAGGTGTATACACGACTCAGTTCTATTATAGAAGGCCTGTCTTGTCAGTTTTACAGTGAGGACAGTTTTAGATGTTTCTTAAAAAGTTGTCTTGTAGGAAAATTGGAAATGCTTTACTTCTTCTACATTTATTTCTCGTGTATTTTTCCACGAAACATTTTCCTTGTCAGTATTCACTGAAAAGTTGGTTCCGTAGAACTTCGAGTGTGTCTTGAAACCCATGAAATCTTGTATATCCATCTCCGTTACTTTCAATGGACCACTCTTAAGCATAAGCTTCTTCTGTTTTCCTGTCAGAGAATGTAAGTGATCGCCTTCATTCTGTGTTTGTCCAATCAATATAAACTTGTGTGTAATGCTTGCAGTATCATTAATGGACACAAGAAACGTGCGCGAAGCAACAACGAAATTATTTTTGTTTTGGTCGGGGCAGTTTTCCGAGTAAAAACAAACACCGTCTTTATCAAACTATTTTTGCAAAAATTGTAATAGATACGAGGCTGTCTCATTAGGACCTCTTTTGTCAGCACCCTCATGCAATACATAACAATGTTGAGTATTTCTTCCCAAGTCTTAAATAGTAAAGTTCAGAACAGATCAACGACGCTTATTATGATGAATTGCAGAAACGTCACCACAAGGTTAGTAGCAGCAGTAACACATTTAACGTGTCTTGCGAGCTCCGGATGTCTAGGTATTTCTGTTCGGCTCAATTCTGTTTTATTTCTACAGCCGCATGTCACTTATGGCCGTTTCACATAAAACTGTGAATACATTGTATTGTGTATTACGGCCGTAAGTGACATGCGGCTGTGTTGCACAAATGTTCATAATACATTGTGTACAAATTCACAAGGAAACATTTTATACCATGTTTGTTTACCTTTCTAGCATTTGTGGCTTTACAGAATTAAATGCAGCTGTTTGAGATGTATTATGTGCATGCCATATCTGAATATTCAATTTTTCGCACTTGTTGCATTGTATTCAATGTGCGACATCAGCAAAATTCACGTAGGTCTACTTCTAGTAACGAATTAAACTAAATCCTGTACTCTACTTCTCAGTTTCGTTTTCTAAGGTAGTAATAACCCCTATTAGCTTCTTAAAAAATACCGAAGATCTTGTGCGCATGCGTGCGCAAGCTTGTCTTGGTGAACGTGCATGTAGTGAGTAAGCACGTTTCATAAGCATTTAGAAGCAGAGTGGATATTTGCCAAGTTTGTTTATATCACGTGTAATCAAAAAACCCAGCAAATTGTTAGGCGTGAAGTCCAAAGAAGATTACAATTTGAGACGTCCTACATGTTGTGCACCGTAATACTTATTTTATTATTTTCCATTCTCTATATAACTACACTGTAAATTAGTATCCAACAATCCTTTACAGTACAAAATTAATTGTAAGCTGTTCAATTAATATGTGTTGGTTTAAAACATACGATAATACGAAGAGACGGGAAAAATTCGCGTGTAAGCTACCCTCCAAGGATACCAGTGCATAATCAGACATCTTCTCATTGGCTGCTCACTGCCACAATAATACCAGACGATTGGGCCTGAGTCGACTTGCTTCTTTATTATTGGCTCAGCTCCTTTAAGCGGGGTCAAATAATACAACAACCCAGTTACACGTGCAATATCAATATGCATTTGTTTGAGTCCATGATTGTGCCCAAAACAAAACACGGATTTTTTAGGGTCACTAGTAAAACGTAAAACATCTTGGCATGCAACAGAGCTCTTTTCACATCTTAGGGAATGTCACAAAAACAGTTATCATTGTAACCGTGACAGTAATTAACACAATCAGGGTACTTGTTAAAACTAATTTTAACCTTGAAGAAGAAGCAATTATTTTACAATAATTAAAATTTTTCTGCTACGACGAAAAAAAAAAATATCGTTTATTTTATTCTATGTTACGGCATGTCACCTGGTTTAAGGGGTATTGATCCCTACCACCTTGAATTTATCTGTTTCTTCTCGATAACTTCTGTTCCAGTCGATGTATCAAAATTTTTGTCACGAAAATGCATAGATACAAAATTAATCGATTTTCTGTCATTGCTGGAACCCTATTATATTCATTATTTTGCAACGGGAAACAGCTGAAAAGGAAACATTGCTTTATTTACGGGAGCGACCACAGAGGCCGCAACATTAACAGAAACAATGCCACATGGATTCCAAAAAGTGAATGAAACAATAAACTATGCCTTGTCAGCGTGAAAAAAGTAAAACAATGTGTTTATTCCCTGATTTATAAGAAAAACCGTAAAACCGACCTGACAGGGATCAATTCCCCTTAAACAGTAAGTTTAGGCTTTTTATTATAATGCACTTAAATCAGTGGCGGCTCGTAAATTGTTGCCAGGGAGGGCACAAACTGCAGACAACTGCATATAAGATTGTGCGCTAGTTAACGGTACAACACGCTGGTATGTAGGTGCCGCTTATTGCTGACTGCTCAACACACAATAAATAGCCAGTAGATATTTCATAATCACTGATATACGGCGGTGTGCTCACACGAGTGTGCAGTCCTCGGCAACTTGTGCCATTCCTGCCAACAACCCTCGAGCCGCCACTGACTTAAATTAATTTATCTTGCCTTTAATGCCATTTTACACACCTCCGCTTGCTAAGCAAAATTTTAATACATTTTATTAAAAAAGCAACGGTAACTTATATAAAATCATCACAAGGAAAGTAAGTCACACAACCAAACGGCGGTTACAAAATGTGTCTTTCCCTGATACATTGCGTTTTCTCTCGTATGGACGTTATTCACTTGCCATTACGCAATGCTTTTCACACGTGATTTTCGAACTTTTCTCTTAAATTTAAATACGTATCGTGTTAAAAAGTTACACGGTCTTTCAAAATATTTGTTTTTCAGGCGAAAATAGCATGATAGTTACTGTTCCAGAGATTGGTAGTAACATTAATAAATACAATTTACGTATTTTTTTTTTCCAGAAAGACGAAGCATGATTTTAATCTAGTTGACGAGAAACTGGGAAGGCACGATTAAAGCCACTGCGCTATCTTGTTCTTGGAACGGGAATGACAAATCACTTTTCGGTAACACACCCCAATGCAGAGGGCTGGACAGGTTCTAAGACTTCATCGGATAAAAACTTGAACAATAGTATTAATCATCTCACTCACCAACTTACAACTTCTACTATATATTTGAATTTTTTTAAACTGACGGAAAAGCTCAGAGTAATTGGTAAAAATAAATGACAATGTTATGGTTTGTGCGCTTTACTTAGAAATGGTGAAAAATCGCGAGAACGTTTTCTGCCAGCGTAGATTCTGCAAATCAGTGTAGCTTCTTGCGCCATGTATTATTGGCCGGTGATCATATAACACTGTCTAGTTGTTTACACACGAATCACAGGCGTCCAGTCATAGCGCACAAGAATTACCATTGCCCCTGTCAAACAGGGACTCGCCAGTAACGAAATAAAAGCGTCGGAAATGAATACATTACATTGAAGCCTAACAAACTGTCAACTTTTCCCGCGATAAATCACATTTCCTATCTATAATATTATAGACTTATTGTAAATGTGTGTATATAAAAACTGTGTGTTAAAATCTATCTATGTTTAAAAGAGAACACTGGTTGACTGACTCAATGACATATCAACATATCAAACTGCAGCCCAAACCGCTGAAACTATAAATGTGTAATTATTTGTGTGGGTTCCCTTCAGGTCATTGGTGAACCCTAAGAGGGTATTTTTTGAAGAGCAGTCAAGGCAAGTGTGACTGAAACGGGACACAAGGAAAGGAAACCATTGCAAACATATGGAATTTTAAAAATCGCCGCACACCGGGTGAAGCATGGCGCTGACGTCACGTCATGTTTCAGACACACTTGAAGAGACACGTCTGGACCAAATTTATTGCGTCGTGCTTCAGACATTAGTAGCGACTTGGTAGGCACAGAAGGTAAACATGAATGAAGAAGTAAATATTAAACTTGTGCAGGTGATTGAAACGTGTCCAGTGATTTATGATTATTCAATGGCAGGATGAATTTAACACAGCTCGGCGAAAAATTTCTAAAGAAATTGACTTTAATGGTGAGGTATTTCATTTGTTTGTTTAGTTACTTAATCAATCTTATAACAACGAAAACCTTTGCAAACAATGAATACTAAAGTTAATGTACCCTAAATAAGCAAAATTTAAATTAATAATAAAAAATAACCTCAACTGTAAGTTGGTGAGGAGTTGGGTATCCTGCAGATTCCAGATGGTACAGCAGCATCAGGTCAAGATGACAATGTTATTGTAATATCACTGAAGTCACAGGATACTACATTTCCAATACATCAGACCAGTAGAGATTGCTCACACCCCTTCAACAATTATAAAACAGCTGCCGATACTATACTGATATAAACTGAACACGTATTCTTGAATCATAGCCAAGATCTCTCTCGATCAAGTCACCTTTCAAACAGAAAAAAAAAACATATTACTAAAAAGTATGTCATTTATACGTTCTATATTTCAGTAAATTTTTCACTCCGTGTTTGAATTTGATTTCTGTTGCAGTGAGAGTTTGTAAAGAAAAATTGAGTAACTGCCGGGACTGTTGGTCCAAACACATGAGACAAATGGAAGCTAGTGGTTCAGCTTCAAAGCCTTAAAAGTCGTATTATCCGCCAAAAGTATCTGTCGTTCCTGACACTTTCCACGAAGCCAAGAATCTAATTGACCTGTGACCTTCTAAATAAAATTTTGTTGTTGAAATTTTTCGCAAATTTACGGATAATTTTACGGAAATGTCCCTTTAATTCATGGGATCATAATTTTGTAATACAATGACAGAAAATTTTGCTCCATTAATTAAACATGTGTAAATCTGCGTAAAATGTTTTTTCGAAAGATGAACACTCAACTTTGTGCGTCTGCATTCTAAAGAAGTCCCATAAATTTTCGATTTTTCATAGGTGGAACTAGCAGCCTTCTGTAAATTAACGGACACTTCTGGAGATTTTTACCAGAAATTTTCCGTCTAAAACGGAAGTAATTTTTAACAGTGTATTTTTTTCTTACTGAGATTATTGCATTTTTTAAATTTTGTTGCAGAGAGTCGGGTAATTTGGCAACCGCATACGACAATGGCGAATCAACTCCTTCTCAGTATGAAGATGAAGAACGTGATGCCAGTGAAAGAAGTAGTGAGGTTAGCGTTATGCCGCCACCAGAACAGAGTAACGAACAATACAGAACAGATAAATCCCGTAGTCAATGCGTTTGTATAATTTTTAGAGGCAAGGAAGAGCCGATGTAAAACAGCCAGAACGTCTGGATTTGATTTTTCTGAAAAGTCTTTATCTGATATTGCAAAAATGTCACCATTTCAGAAAAGCAACTTCAAAATAAGCGTTCAGCAAAAGCTACACAGCATGCTGTATGGGTCGCCAGCAAGTGAGCTGTATCCATATGTAAATTATCAACCAGACAAATCAACATCCACTTTTCAGAAGCTGCTACCAGTTACAAGATAACTGACAACAAATGATATTATAATTTTATACGAAATTGGTGTTACACGAATGCATGCAGAAATAAACTAAGAAACAATTTTTACTTCGTGTATAGAATGTGAGACAAAACATGATAGTGATTCTGCAACTAATAATTAAGTCTTGCTATGACGTTTGAATACCTATTATCCCTGCCTCCAATTAAAAATTAACGGAGACGTGTTTGTTACAGATAGGGCGTAAGTAATATTTTAGTTATTGCTTACTCAGTACCGTGTAGTAAAAAAAAAAGTACATGTTTAATACATATTTGCCTCAATGTGATAAGTAGGACCCTGAAATATTCGCGTTTCTTTCCGACTCAAGCTAGAATTCCAGCAATTGCACGTTCGTATCACTTTCGCAATTTGCCCTTGACTTATTTGACACCTTCTGGAAGTCACTGAGCCAATAACAAAAATGTAACTATAATCACGGGCCCATTTGACCGTGGATGCGAGCAGCTAATGAGCAGCTGCTGTCGCTTGAGAAAACAAACATTCTTGGAGGTTAGCCCACTGGGCAGTGAACCTGCGAATTGTTCGGGGTTCAAGTGATAAGCAACTTCTCTTCTGCTGTAATAGCCTTTATTAGCGTATTGTTTCCTCAAATAAGGCGATAGATACTTGTGAAGTACTCGATGTGTATCAGGACACATCCGATAAAAACTTTTAAACTTGATGGGATCATCCAACAATTCGTGAGCTAAGAAGTATGCCCCATTTTGTGAACATGACAAGTTGTAATCGTGTAACCCATTTTTTTTCCTGAGCTCCGCCACATAAGCATCAAAGTATCGTCTTCGCTCGAAGTCATGTCGGCTACTGATAAAACATCCTCGCGTTGCATACACAGTGTTGCACTGGTTGGCGGACGCTTGTCTGAATCACGTCGCAAGACAATTTTATCCATGTCTTGACGCGGTCTTGATGTGTTCGGTATACGGCCTGTCTAAGGGGATGTGAAACTTGGTGAAATGTGTTTCATAATATTAGTCTACATAGCTCATTATGTATTTTACTTTAATGGGTCAATCATAAAAAACAAATTATAAAATGTAAGGATGTTTTAAAAATTCAACCTTTAATGGGTGAAAATACCTGAAATGTGTTTTTGGTTGATTATCGATATCTATCGAACTCTTCGTGATACAGAGTTGCTTTTTACTCTAAAATTATGCTGATGTGAATATCCAAAAATAAGTTTTCGATTTCTCGAAATTCGACTCACAAAGAGTAAAAAAGGGGGGTGTGTTTTTTATTAATCGTCTGTACAGCTCGAACCCAATGGGCTATCGTGATTTTTACTTCGATTAGATACGTATACAAATATATAACATAGTACTTTAAGATGTTTCGATAGTCTTTAACTAAGGGCGTGAACAGACGTGAAATGTGTTTTCGGTTATTCTTCCGTAACTATCGAACCAGTTGAGATAGTGAAGTGCTGTTTGGTTCAAAATGTTTACGTAAAGATTGAAAATATGTTTCAGGATATTTTCCAAATTCTGCTTCAAAGATGTCAAATAAGGTAAAATATGTTTTCGGTTCGTGATTAATATATATCGAGCTCACTTACTTTTTAGATATTGATGCAAATTTTGCTTTATATAAATACTTACATATAGACTTTCAATTTACTCCAAAGTTGTGAACATTTATGAAACGGGATTAATGGTGTTTTAAATTAATCGTCTCCGTATTTTAAAATTCACGGGCTATCGTCACTGTTTCAACTTTGGTTTGAGCCTATACAATACTTTTAATTGCCTATTAAGTTTTTTTCGAAATTCGATCCCCGGGAGGGTGAAAAGACATGGAATATGTTTTAGATAAATAGATGAGTGCTCTCGATCTCGTGAAGGTATAGAGTTGCTCATTGTTTTATAATGATGAATACGTAAATTCCCGTAAACAGATTTCAGAGCGTTTCTAAATCCGTACTCTCAGAGATGAGATGCGAGGGAGTAAAAAAGTTTTTAAATGAATCGTCGATTACAATTTGACTCAATGGGTTGTCGTCATGATTTTCACCTCAATGAGATATTTATACAAATTTTCAACACGTAAAGGTGAGATTTTGCCAAGTTAGAACAATAGAAAGGTGAAAAAGTGCAAAATTCGTTTTCATTCATCTCATGATATCCACCTAAACAGTTGAAATACTGACATAGTATTTGCTTCAGATTGTTGCTTAGCGTAAATACGAAAAATAATGACCTCAATTTTTATTATGAGTTAATAGCTCTCAAATACCCAGTTGGTGGGTTTGGGGGGGGGGGGGAAGCGAGTGGTGTAGTCTTTGTAAACCTCTCAAGAACATACAATCCAAAAAGTAAGTACATCGTTAGCGAAGTAATTTGTAGGGAAGTTTACATTCTACTGTTACACCGTTACATAAAATGGTTGTACGACCTCTACGTGCCCAATAAATGGAAATTGATTTATTTTAATCTAACTTTAGACGGTACGTATTGAGGGTACTGTCATCAATAATCGCGCTAGATGTAAGCGACTCATCATACCACGTATACTACTTATAACATCTGAATGCTTTCTCATATTCAATGTCTGTTCTGCTAGGACTATAATAAAGCCCGAGACTAATGTTAAGTGTGGCAGGAATAGACTTAGAACAATTTTTACATGGCAGCTATAGCTACTTGGTTTGCTGCAAAGTAGGCTCAACCTCCAGCTTGGTTATCCTAACAGTTGATGGCCAAGCTACTAATCTGGCGTACAAAAGAGGTCCTTTAATTGAAGCAAATACTCGCTTTTATAAGTAATTAACGCGGGCAATGCCGCAGGTAGACTGCTAGATTATGTCATAAAAATTATTAGTTGTTCGTATTTTATGTGGTTCTATACCAGTCATCCAACTGCGTTGAGATTTCTGCAAAAAAATTTTGGGTGGTGGAAGGCAAAACGTAGAGAGGCCGCTACTCCAACTTAATTTGTAAGATTTTGCTGAGTGATATGTACACATTTGATGCATTCAAATTTTGGTTCGTTCAATGATTTGAAGGCTAGGACTCACCTGTATAAAGGTTTATCGACTCCTGGCTGTGTGGTCTGTGTCCGATGCTCCAGTGCGTACCTTAGGCCGTTCCAGCTAAGATCTGATTGTACGTGAGTCAGTCCTTGTCTAGATGTGTTATCTGTAGGGTCACGAACTTTCCGTGAAAATAATTTGGCTTCTGTTGGTTTCAGTGTTTTACGTGAATATCTGCAGTTCTGCTTCATGGCCAGTGATTTAATTTATTTAATTTTCACGTGTATTGGAGTTCTACATTAAATGACAAACGTATGTGATCGCAGTTACCACAATTGTCACAGTAAAATCAGAGACGTCACTTCACAATGACACGCTACCAATAAGCACAAAAAGACCTGCATATTAACACGTAAGGCAATGAAAGCAACTTGTGCAAAATTCTTTTCGCGAAAAGATGTTAACCTTAGTTATTGGTAGATACCTGAGAAATTCGTCAATTGCTTCAGGCTCAAGCCAAACTCAACAAAAGTAATTTAGTGTCACGTTTGTAGGAACCACTGAATTTTGCGGGAAAAAAAACTTACGCACAATTTTGTTGTAGTGCCTTACCTGCAAATCTGAAGCTCTGCTTCGTGGTTTTTGTCAGCGTATTTTTGGAAGAGAGTATCTCACTTGACTGAGCCAATGAGAACAAGGTTACTACGAAACCACACGGCTGAGACACAGACTATATAGTAATACAGACGTGAAATGACGTGGCGGCTCGTTTGATGAGGGCTAACTCGAATGCTTATTGGCTGCCCGAGGCTGTTGATATAGGTTATTCGGAATAAAGTGAACACTAAATATTTAACCTTTGAAAAAATTCACTAGGCGTTGCTGCATATAATTCAACATTGACAACAGTTACATTACTGCTTATACAGTTGGCAGCGAATTATCGCACGTAGTTCCGTGTATTTTATATTTAAATACAACATTACTGAAAGAACATCAAATGGAATCGACCTCTCCGTATTTAATATACGGCGCCAGTAGAAAGTGATTTAATCCGGGCCGTTCAAATTCAACAGTCGTTAGCGAAAGGCGTCTAGCGCTACGCGCACTACGCAGTTAATTATTTCACCGACAGGTGGCATCAGAGTTAGGTTTTCGCCACTTAGCTTGGAAGCGTTCAATGACGGTACCGGACGGTACAAGAGGAGAGCGTTTTTGTGTTTGTCCGTGGGCAATAAATATGGGTTTCTGATAAAACACATTCAAAAGTATTAGAAGTGACTGTTTCCTCATTGTTATGTGTTACGATCGCCAACAGGCAACATGAGTATCTTGATTTAGAAACAGCAATTTTTTTTATTTCATACACTAAGAAAATACGTTGTTTTTGTTGAGTGCGTCGTTGTTCATGGCAGTATAACTGAACAGGTTTGAATTCTTAGATTGCGTGTGTCATTATGGCGTGTTTTTTTTTTGTGTCGATTTTGAGTTATAAATTCGATTTTCATGTGTACATATTTACGAGATACGTAACGGCAATAGTGCGGGTCGTATAAATTAGAGTCGATGCACAGATACCAGTATTAAAAGACGTTAACTCGCAGGTATTTATAACTAAGATTACTATTGGTTATACAGTACATTTTATTCAATACCCGTGTATTTAATGAATAGATATTGTTGATAACATTTTCAGCCCAGCGTAATGTAGATGTAAACATTGTACATGCCTATGTAAATTAAAGCACGTGGCAATGTTTACATTTACATACCGCGGAAAGATATAAACTGGCAGAAAATAGAAATTAATCAGGACTTTTTTGAGTGCTCACTTTATCCCGAATCACCTATACTAGCCTCTTGTATGTTTGGTTCCTGCAAGTTACAGCAAGTTTCCTATTGGCCGGCTGTCGGTTAGCAATGCAGCTGCCTTACGCTGATTGGCTGTAGGTGTCTGCGCCATCTTGCTGGCCAGGGAAGCCATTTTGTTGGCGTGTGAGACTGAGTTCGCTGTCCTACGAGCTATTTCACTTCTGTATTCCTAAATATTCTGTGGCTGAGATTAGCGCGCAGAACTCCAACTCGCTAATAGTTAAAATCATCCAATCACTAGAGCCACGATTTTGTCGCGAAAAGATTTTTGCATCATTTTGCTGCAGTGTCTCGCGTGCTTCTCGGCAGCTCTGCTTCACGGCTATTGGCAGCGTGTCTTTCCTCAGACACGTCCCTCATTTGACTGCTCCAATAACAATGAGGCTATTGTGACGCAATATGTCTGTGATTTGTCAGCAGAACCTCCAGACAAATGTCAGTTAAAACGTCCAATCACTGACCATGAAGCAGGCTGTAGATGTGCATGCAATACACGAAAACAAAGTGGCGCGAAAATATTTTCGCAAAATTCAGCGGTCGTCTTACGTTTATTCCCGGTGGGGTCGGTCCCGGATTTTCACATGTGGGAATCGTGCTGGACGATGCCGCTGGTCGGCGGGTTTTCTCTAGGATCTCCCGTTTCCCCAGCCCATTCATTCCGGAGCTGCTCCATTCTCACATCACATCACCCCTCACCAGCGCTAGAGACCTCGATGTTAAGCGCTGACCAATACCTCTTCACTCACTCGTTCTTACGTTATTTGTCACCTCTTGGAGGGTGTTGAGCCAATAATAAAAAAAAGCAACTTATTGAAGGCCCAATAATGTGGTGTCACTATCAGCGAGCAGCCAATAAGAAGCTGATGTCTGCTTGAGTTTACATATATTATTGGAGTCTAGCCTACAGGTCAGAGAACCCGTCTCTCTAGATATTACGCCGACAAATTCGACAGCATCTTATATTTATGTCCTATACACGCACACGTTCAGACGCTACAAGTGAGTAGCAGGTGTTAACACCAAGAATTAGTTTCTTATTTATTTATTGGTTACAGGCGGCATGGCGTGTCAGAAGAACCGTCCTACAATCACATAGTAACTAAAGATGATGAAATTTCGCTAATTCAATGTCCTGCGTGTTAGAATCGAATACCCTATGCATGCTCAAGCCCCTTCTATTCGTTCATTGTCTGCTCTTCCACCGAGTTGCAGTTAGTGGACAAACGGTCGGAACTTGACTATACATAGGATGATTGAATTCGCGAAAGTGTCGTGTCGAGTAAGTGTACAATATTGGCGTTAACTTGTTCTGGAATATATCAGTGAAATTCACGTGTCTCTATCTTTATTGTTAGAGGCCCGGATATTTCGCGGGTTCAACGCCCAGCAGGCTAGACTCCACAGTCCTGTGTGCACTGTCCTCATTGGCTGCTGCTCCAGTGAGTGAGCATTTGAACATTTGACGATGTAGCGCAGGAGTCCGTGAGCGTTTTTACGCATGTCCGCCATTGGTTCGGAGTCCGCAAGGTCACGTTTAATAAACAATGACCCAATCGAAATAGTTTCCAACATATACATGACTTAGAAATCCAACCTCTCCTCAGTTGAATCCGCGAAATT
>PNEQ01048434.1:0-48891 GCA_003012365.1 Medauroidea extradentata | reverse complement strand
GGTCTTCGACTGCTAAATAATCCCCATTATGATTTTAACAAATTCTTGGAAAGAACATTAACTGATGGTGAGTTTATACCGGACTGATTTTCTGTACTTGACAATGTCAATGGCATACATATGTTCAATGACTATAATTCAAGTAATAAATTTCATTAACCTAATAGAGTGTTTTGAAACGCTTGCAGATGTATTGTATGTAATTAAATGTGTCGTTTTCTTTACGTTGTGATGAAACCCATAACAATGTATTTTGTTCTATGGTTAATAAAGTATCAGTTATGACTTTCATCAGAATCAACAACTTACCTCTGTCTCTAACCTCTAAACATGCAGTAGGCCTAGTACTGGGACATTATTTTTTAAACAATTTAACTTTGCCTTTTTTTAACAATTTGATATAGGATCACATAATTTTACACTCAAGTATCATATGTATGAAATTAAACCCGAGTGGTACATTGCTGCTGACAAAACATTACGTTTGCACGTACGAATTTGAATAACGGAGCAGCTAATCTCAACCTAACATACAAATCGAAATCTTTACTTACATGAGCGCAACGAATGTTTATATTGTTGTAACATTATTGTACTCGCTGGTAAATTTATATTAAATGAATTATTTTATGAAATAGCTACTACCAATTAACTAGGCGTATATAATTACGAACGTACATATGTAATAGTGTCAGGTACACGATGGATATTACAAGAGTGCGTATTTTTACGCCCATGTGAACACATAATACACGAATAATTTGTAAAATTATTCTTAATGTAGTTGCACAATTTTAGAATGGATCCTCCTCGAATATAAATTCCCAAAATCTTCGTCGGCGCACACAAATATTTCAAATAAATATGGCAGTTCCTCTGTAAATGTAACTCAACAGACTCGCTAACAAGGTTCGCTAACTTGCTTACCGCAGCCCGCAGTGCCTACGCTAGGCCGGTCGTGTTAAAAGTCCCGTTAGACCGCTGCTCGGTCTAGATGAGAATTGTATTTCAAACATCTCTTGCTAGATCGAGCACGAGTCCAGTTAGAACTCCTGTTAACTCGCGGTCGCCCCGAATGAGAATCGAGCCCCAGGGCCTCAACTTTGAAGCCAAGTTATTCCAGGAAGTGACCAAAATTCTGGGAATGAAGAAGACACTAACTACTCCTTTGCATCGTCAGTCGGATGGGATGGTCGAGCGGCTAAATCGTACCTTAGAACAGTATCTGTAAATTTTTGTAGCCGGCAATCAAAAGGACTGGGACTCTAAGGTACCCCTATTTCTCTTTGCATATCAGTAAGCTGTCCATGAAGCCACAAGGTGACACCTTTGAAGATGCTGTTAGAGCGAGAGATTCGTCTTCCAAGTGATCTACTCCTTGGGAGGCCAGCAGAAGAAGAGCAGTTTGTTTCACCGATGGTGTATGCTGATGAACAACGTCGCAAATTGGGCACAGTCCATGACTTTCCTTGGCAACATCTAAGAGTCAACAGCGACCGGATAAAAACGAGGTACGATCGGAGGGGATCTGAAGAGACATTTCAAGGACAGGTGGTGTGGCTGTATAACTCACAGCGACAGAAAGGATACTGTCCGAAGCTACAGAAAATTTTGGGAAGGCCCTTACTAAATTGTCAAGAAGATAAATGATGTGGTCTTCCGAATTGTTCGCAAGGGCTCTCGGACAAGAAAACCCAAGGTTGTGCGTATTGACAGACTCTCTCGATGTGATGGACCAAAGTCTGTTGTGTCTGCTCGGGACGAATAGACTTGTGGAGGGGGCAGTGTTGCGAGCCTCGACTGTCTGGCTGGGCGGTGTAGTACGATACAGTGGTGGCAGAGATAGGACACCCCCCCCACCCTTTCCCATAACTCCTTGGTGCCATGGCTGTCTGGCATAGCGGCGAAATACAATACAGCAGCGGCAACAACAAAGAGGTTTTGCATTCATTGTGTCACCCATGTGTGGTGGCGACCACCTGCACCCAATATCGGATAACCGGGGGAGATATCGTGATCTGGAGTATTCCTGTTCCTTCTTTATCTCTCGGGGTGGGGTCTTGACTTTGAAGCGGCGCCTTTCCAGGAAGTTGGAGATGAGAGACTTGCAGAGAGAATTCGAGATGTTGGAGTAGTTATAAAAGGGGGAGCTGCAGCAGAGAGGAGAGAAGAGTTTTGGCTGGCAGGTGCCTGGTGCGAGCTCAAGTGATAGTGACGAGAAGTTTTTGGTTACGACGAGTGTTCGAGGGTGTCCAGCGAGTGGGACCGCAGAAGAAGTAGGAAGAAAGTGTTTCTAGGCCACAAAAAATTACTGGTCCACCATTGTGAGTGACTAGTAACCTTTCCATATACAAAGAACTTATGTAGATGTATTTTTTTCTTTATGTAAATAGTAATTAATAATTTGGTTTGACTTCTGTTGTTATAAATCATTATAGATATAGTATTTTTGTATAGATAATTGTAAATAAACTAGGTTAGCTTTATTAATTACCTTGCTTTCATTAAAGACCTCCATCCCCAAACGTACTTAGACCCAACTTGTAACAATTATTAAAATTTTTTCACAGTTTCTATGCACACAGTATGGCACAAACGAAGCTTTCGTGGAATAGGTTAGTAAAGCAATGATTTTATACCAACTCAGTATAAATCAAATTTCACCTCTTGTTGCTGGAATCCCAGTAACGTCACACACGCAACGTGAGGTGCGCGACGACATAACTTGTCAGCCAATCAGCATCGAGGCTTCTGTGACAGTCAATCCACCTCGTCGCTGGTTTGCTAACAGGTTATTTTCTTCGTGTCGCGCACTGCTCGTCGCAACTGTCGCTCTTTTAATTCTTTATATGTTTATCTATACTGTATTCATAAAGTTAAATTCAAAATATATGGAGATATTAAGTGATTTCGCCAAATTACTGCAACACACACGTATAACACATACAATACACACTAAAACACTAACATATATACACATGAGGGGCTTAGAATGGTAGTGGTGCAAGTCATTTAAAGTAATTTTCACGAAAAAGATTAAGTGCTTTTGCATATAAAATACAGCACCCGTTTATTTACTACTTCAATTTTTCTTCAAAAATTGTGTAAAAGTTGTAGCCTAATAATTGTGACAGAAGCAAAATCAAGGAAATAATTTATATGTCTGTATTTTATTTATCTTACTAAGGTTTCCTGTGCACCAAACAGCATCAAAGCTTCGAAATTAATGATCTAAGAAGAGGCATGTGCTAATTAATCATTCCAGCATGCTACTGAAGTTACATTTGAAAACTCTTGCATACGAAAGTTAAAGCTGACGGACCGTGGCACGATAGCGAGTAGTTTCCAATGCGATGAGGTTTATTAAATAATTGTTATAACACTTTTGATAACAAATGCACAACTTCGACCGATTTTAGGTCGTGAACTCTCCCTGCATTGCTTTATAAATATGCGACTGCCTCGTTCAGTAACTAGTGCGCTATCTCTCCGACTATTAATACTGCGATATAACTCTTTAACCACTGCCTCGATTCGCTAGTTAACAAATATTCTTTGTAGTAATCTCAGTAAAACCATGTATTCACTTAAACATCCTGCTCCGTAATCACTTCACTATCTCACCTCGTAATAATTTAATTACATCCCACGCTAAGGCCATTATGTTTCATTTATTTCAAACAATTGTAAATAACTCTAATATTTTTTTAACTAAACGCTTCGAAAAAATTTGATGCTGTGCACAGCCAAACGATACACAATGTTGGCAGAAAGATTTTTAAAAAATAATGTACTGTTTGCTAGCAAAAACTAATTTTGCTTCACTTTTCCTAATTTTGACAAAAATATATGGTGTTTTAGGGACAAATATCTTTAAATCCGTTTGATTTACTGGAACAGAAAAATTAAGATACAAACGATGATATATAGGTGTTAAAATAGTAGGAATGAATTTTTGTATATGTATTAATTTGTGCTGAAAAAATATTTTCGAAACCACTGCAAAACTAGAGATCGATGCGTTAAAAACTGCACTAACTCGTTCGCTAGACAATACATATGTTCAGTCTATAACAAATGGGTTAGGTTAGTTTTTAACATCTGTGCTATCTTGGTCGACAACAAGTATTCTGCTTTGCTAGGTGACACCTGCGCAGTCTCTCTCGGCACAAATTATTTACTTTGTTTAGTTGAAAATAACTTCAATAAATCACACGGCCACCGCGGATTTTCATCGCGTGGTACTAACAGCGATGCTTCCCTACTTGTAAACCATGTTACCTCACACTGTAATCTGCAGTTAGCCGTCCACCTATATTTATTTTTGTATCATAAAAATTGTCTTGATGCAAATATACAAAGCGCCTTGAAATACTTTTGCTGTTTAAATATTATATAAAAATAGTACCAACAATTTGTTCCACACAATATTCCGTGACAACACACAACCAACATACCATTTAGTGACCATAATGTTTTTCCATAACACATACTTAAGTACTATACTGACTTCAGATATTTACCTGTTTTAGGCTAGAATCTTTACTTTCGTCTTCCAACCAACTTTCCAACAGAATTTCTCGTCTTCTGAAATAACAAGACTTATAATCTGAGTCGCCATCCGTATGAACATTTGGATTTTCTATCTGGCATCACCATTTTAGTGCATCATCTGGATGTAATATCTGGATATCGGGGTTCATCTGTGAATTAAAATCTGGAGTTATATGTGGAATCAAAACATGTATAGAGGATGTCTTGAAACAAACGCATGATATGCACAATGTTGCAGCATAGCAGTGTACTTAGTCCCATCTTGTGCTCCACAGATAATATACTTATCTTACTACTACTATTTTGACCTGCATGGGCGCAGGTTCAAATACCGAGCAGTCCAAACTTGTCACTGCGTTTGTTCGACGTAACATACACAAAACAAAACCTAAACGTGAAACGCAAGATGTGACGTTCTCCGTGCAGTGTTGCAACATTGTGCACGTATAATATCTTCGTGCAATATTTTCGGACTAAATTTTTCATCTCTAAGTCATCCGAGGATTCCTGTGGTATTCTTATTATTATAAATTACAGTCTAAATTTTAAACATAGAAGTTTTTCAAAATTTAACATTTTTTTTTAATTAAAATTCTGGGAATTATATGAACCACTAAAAATAACTGTTTAAATTAGAATTTTATTTAAGTTTTTACACACGGAAAATGTAATGATTGAAATTAGTCACTGTTTTTAAGTTAGGTAGGTAGGTACGGTAATTACGGTTTTACACGTCATCGACACTGAGGTCGTTAGAGACGGTGACACACAAATTGGTACAATGACAAAAGCTGGGACAGTAGTCGACCATGGCCATTGTTAAGAAACCATACCAACATTCGCGTAGTGTGATTTCGGGAAACCATGGAAACCGAAAAGAGAATAGCCACAGTCGGAGATCGACCAACTAAATCAGGCTTAGGGTAAATAAGGTAGGTGGAACAAAGGTTAGAAATAGGATTACGAATTTTTGTAAAAATCATAAAAAAAACTTTCCTAAAAGCGGCATTAAATCTTTGATTATTTATTAAATTATATAAATATCCTGAGTCGTAATATAAACGAAGCTTTTCCTTAGTCTACTTAAAAATTATCATCATACTCAGTGCTATGTTATTATATACCATATTAGAATAAAAATGAAAACTTTCTTACTGTTTAACGAAACCTTAAAACTGTACAATCACAATCCTACAAAACAGGTAAATATATTCTGTGGTGGTTTCATATAAATCTCACAGGACTTACAAAGTATTTGCAGTCTTATAGGAACTGGCGGTTGGCTAAACCCTGCACTGAATAGTAAATATTTCTAGTTATACAACTCATGATAGGAAATTACACGATGCTGAATGTCGACGAAATGTTGTTACACATATAAAGTTCTTAGAGACATAATTTTACCTACTATTTAAGTACTAGAATAACATAATTAGTATTACTACATACCATAATTGCTATACAACGCTCTGGCATAAATGTGTGGCAGGATCGAATACAAAGGGCTTTACCGGATATAGAGTAAAACAAATACAAAAGCGAAAAGTACAAGATAATTCAGTTCACTTAATAGAACATCAGCCTTGTGGGAATCCACTAAATGTAGTCGGCAATAGATACATAGAAGGCAATGTATGCATAGCGTTGCATCCTATAAAGTAATCTACTCCATAATAATGACGCGGGGAAGAGTTCCTGACGGTAAACTGTAGTACTACGATGATACCGGTTGGGTCCATGACTAGGTACATGTGAATTATCAGCATTTTCTACCAGAAAGCCTGTAAAGTAATTTATAAAAGCGGAGACGAAAACGCTATAGTGAGACGAGCATATGTGAATGATTACAAAAAAAAAAAAATTATTTAAAAATGGGTGACCAGTTGGAGCCAGTGCTGGAAAAATTATTCTTCTTCTACCAGCGTACCAATGATATATATATATTTTTTTTTTCTACAACAAAATTGGGTGTTCGATTCCCGGTGGGGTTAGTCGCCGGATTTTCGCATTAGGGAATCGTGCCAGGCGATGCCGTTGGTCGGCGGGTTTTCTCGGGGATCTCCCGTTTCCCCCGCCATTTCATTCCGGCGCTGCTCCATACTCACCTAATGTAACCCCCTTAAGCGCTTAGGACCTCGATGCTTAGCGCTTATCAAAATCCCACACACATACAACTAGATTAATTAATACCGCTATTCTGCATGATTTTTTACATCTAGCAACATGGTTAAATCACGTTTTATGCAACTTGTTGATAATTTAAAGTAATTGTGAAATAATTATATTTTAGTTTTTATTTCTTGAGATTTTTACACTGGTAATTTAACCGTTTAAAACAACATTTATGTAAACACTTTGAATAACATAATATGCCACTATTATGGGCCTAATCATATTCATGAATGTGCCCTAGAGTATAAATAAAAATATGGAATACAATTTTGCTAAAATTAACATACATATTTAAAGCAGAGCACTTAATATAATAACAAGAAAGCACATGTTATTAACAATATTGGGAAATGCTTGACTATAGAATAAATATAACAAAATTTTTTACCTTTAAACAGCTCTTTCTGGAGATGTCTGCACCAGCTACAACACTATGATGAGAACATGACGATATCTTCAACATTCAGTGATGCGTTGCCCATTTCTAGAGGTGCATTTCGCATACCACAGATCTGAGATATCTTCTAGTGACTCACATCAGAGAACATTTCCAGTGGATTAATGAATAAGGAAACTTACTGTTCGTTGTTTTTGGACGTTATTTAATTGTACAATACGACATATGTAGAAAATGTGTTGCAATGTCGATGCGTCTGTCGAAGAATTTGTATCATATAAAGGCCACTAAGTTTTTTATGTTTATAATTTTATTTTTAATTCACAGAAAAACGACCCTTAAATTATGATGATTTTGACAATAACATTGAAGGGACTTCTTCAAGGACAAAAATCAAGTTTATTTTATGTAGACCTTTATCCCAAAAATTGTGATTTTCTTTCAGCAAAATATTTTGCCATTTAAGTTTCACAATTGTATTAGTCACACAATTATGCTTTTTAATAGTTCCCTTTCATACACTAGACCTTCGCTAATTACATATTTCTATCGACTTCGATCAGGTCTACAGAGGACAAATCTCTGACCTAGGAAAATTTCTGGATTTTCAGGTAACAAGATGTTCTTGCTCTTATGAAAGAAATAAAATTTGATTACGTACTCGAATTATTTATTTCATCTTTTCTAATCTTCTTAAGAAAGCATGTAAGTATCCACATCAAATATTACACATTAAATTCAAATGTTTCATTACGTTTGAATGCAGCAAAAAAGAGCAGCCCAGTCTAATTAGATTTAATAATATAATTTATGTATGTTAATTGTTACGTGTTTAAACTAAATTGTGATATATTTTGTAAATTACTTACTTCTAAAAGAGTTTTGTCTAATGTTTTAAACTGTATTATGTAGCTAAATTTTAAAACTGTGCGCTATACTTTATCATCCGATGCACATAAATATTCAAAACAAATTATATATGTGGTTTTATTATTTCCTCAGTTCTTGTTTAATTGGTAGTTTGCATAAGTTCTTACAAAAAGTTATGTCGTAAAGGTTAGTGAATAAGTAAAAAGTCACATAGACGTTACTGTCCTGTAAACCAAATATTTTTCGAGCTTGTTTGTTGAAAACTCGCAATCACTGTAGCGTTACAATCTAAGAAGTTATTTAATAAAACATTGTCATACGCATATGACTACCGCATTACTAAACAAAATTTGATTTAGTTACAGAAAGAATTCTTGAGGTTTCCAACTACAACTTTGAAGATTTGAATTGTAACAGAACGAGAATGTATGTAGCCACTGCTCCAATCATGGAGGACAAGAAGTTGTAGTCGAGTGTTATGTAACCAGTAGCAGTGAAGGTCACCTCTCTACTGCGGACTTGAGTTACCAACATCTTCAGTTGTTCCTTATCTTCTACACTCAGGTCTCTTGTCAACAGTAACTCATTGGCAATACGCACAGTGTCTAGAGACTGAGTTCGTGCATCACTACATAATTTGATTGTCAGTAATGACTTGGCGATGTTAACGACTGGCCACGAAACAATATATAAAACGTTCCAGTACTGCTCGGTTTGTCCGTGATCCACTCCGTGCATTCCTGAACATTTTTCAATAGCAAAGTATAGACAAGTTGTTATTTCGACGAATGTATTGAATACGTCGAGAAGATTTATCAATCCATACGTCGAGTTAAATACAGAAACTGTGTCTGTCAGCTTGTGGTGAATTAATGCCACTGTACGTATTTTACTTGCAGGTCGATTCATCAATGGTTTTATTTCTTGTGAAGATTCGACTTGTTTTACTTCTGATCTGATATCACTTATGCCGCCTTCGTCTGCGCTGACTTGTTTATATGTATTACTTATAACTCTAGTAATAATTATATTTTCTAAAGCGTTTTCAAGTTTCTTGTTCAAGGTTTTGTACTTTGTTTCTATCAGTTTTATAAAAACTGCTCGTTGAGAAAATAATGCAAAGTTCACACTTAAATTTATTACTGTTTCAGCGATAGTTACGTAGCTGAAGTAGTAGTGCCCCAAAAAACTAATATTCCCGACTGAGAAAGCTAAATAACTGAGATACATGAACACTATTTCTATGTATATTATTTTTATTGGTGTGTCAGGTTCTTTCAAGCCTTCATTTGATAGAATACTGTCAATAGATTTAAATCCTGTTATCAGTCTCCGCATATCTTTGTAGATAAACACGACGTTATAAAATATGTACATAATTGCTGATAGGGAACTCAAAATCGCGTTTGCACTCGTTAGAATAGTTGTCTTTAGGCTTTGAGAAGGGAATACATTTTCGCATTTTAGTAACAGGTCTTTTGCAGACACATACGAAAAAAGCACCAGAAAGGAACAACTGTAAACTAGTGACGGAATAGAATAAACAATGTTGCTTATTTGATTGTCATTATCTGTGATAATTTTAAATGGTGCCATTGCAGTAAATTTGGTCATGTAGTAGATAGGTCTTATTATTTTGTAAATGCTTCCCTTATCTCTAATCTCTTCCACTTCGTTTGATGCCATCTTTGATGCTGTATTTGACTGCTGAAAAAAAAATTATAAATATTCAAAAATGTACGTATTAAATGTAACTTATATTTAATATATACATAACTTACGTATGCTTATTGTTACATACTAATTTCAAAACTTTTTAGCTAAAATAATGTTTTATTGCTGACCATTTTAAAATCTCATACGTATATTCTGAAGCTATAAAAGACGAATGCTGCCTATTTCGCGCAACATTTTAGATTATTTTTTTTTTAATTCGTAATTTCCTAATACAGGCGAAAGATCATATCAAGTAAGGAAATATGTACATATGTGAATTGAAAAATTCTGTAAATTCACGACATGTAGCTATTATTTATAGATTTTTATGAAAGACAATTAACTGACATTTTATCTTAATTTTTTTATTTTTGGGTTAGTACTATCGCCAACAGCCAGATCATGAGAGACAGTCACACACAAATTGCTGACAACTTTTACAGTAGGTATTTTAAAGGATAAGCGATATCAGAGAATCGTAGAGGGCCGAGGTTGGCGCAGTGGCTACCGCACACACCTCCCACCAAGGAGATCCGGGGTCGATTCCTGGTGGAGTCTATCCCCGGATTTACGCATGTGGGAATCATGCTGGACGATGCCGTTG
This sequence comes from Medauroidea extradentata, assembly GCA_003012365.1. Lineage (NCBI taxonomy): Eukaryota > Metazoa > Arthropoda > Insecta > Phasmatodea > Phasmatidae > Medauroidea > Medauroidea extradentata. The sequence goes on along the minus strand of PNEQ01048434.1, from coordinate 38,578 downwards.
GTCGGCAGGTTTCTTCGGGGAACTCCCGTTTCCTCTGCGCCTTCAATCCTGTGCTGATCCATACTTCGTCATATCACCCCTCACCTAAGCTAAAGACCTAGAAGTTAGGTGCTGCCCAAAATATATTGAAACAATCAATCAGAGGGTCCTAACACCCATTTATGGTCTATCTGACATACAAGATTTATTCAGAACTTTATTTAGAGGTGGTAATACGGCTAGTAGTATGATTATTGCGATTCTGGCACATGGAATCGGTGTGAGGCGCCCGCCCGAGTGAGACGCCCCTCATCATGTTGTGATGTCACGGCCCCGGCCGCCACGTTGGATGTCCTTGACCTTGACTTTAATGTCACCGAGTGTAAAATTACCAAAATTTTCAAATATTTCGTAAAGTTCCAATAAAATTCCTTAATATTCCGAAAAAAATAACCTCCATCTTGTTTCCATCCGCCATACTGTTTCCTTCCACCATCTTAGGTTTCTTCCGAGTCTTCCGAAATTATTTTTATTTTGCTTTCAATCTGAACCCTGCACATATTTAATTAATAAATTTTTTTATTAAACTTTTTAAAAACAATTTTAAAAAAACTTTTACTTAAAAATTATTAAATGAAAAACAACTACCGACACGTCTTACCCGGACTCGCTCCATTGCCACACTGACTCCCCCCACCACATATTCATGTATATATAAAGTCACCATACCCCCTCTGCTACCATACCCAGCAAGTATTTTAATTGGCTGTTAGTCGAGTGATGAATTCCCCACTCCATTTCCCCTTCTTTACCCCCTCCTTCTTATACATCGTTTAAACAATATTTCCTTTAAATTCTCACTAAACCAGCATGACATCTATGTATTCACATAGCAGCTAGATGACCCTGAGAAGTAATGACCATCGATTGAGACAACGTAATGACATCAATTTCAAGTTTAATCAATACTTTTTAAAATAAAAATATTGTTAAAATAATGTTAAAACTTTATTTAAAAGCCGTTAATGAATGATATTTAAACATTACTTCCGTTTTAGCTATATCCGATCGATTCCAATAAAACCAATCAATAAATTATTAAAATCCTTTTTGATTAATATTTTTTATTATACTTACACTGACTTTATTTCCTACAGTACTCAATCGACTACACTCACCCTCCTTTCAAACTTAGCTAAACTTCAAGTTTCTGATGAAATCAATAATTCGTTTAAATAATAGTAAATTACTCTGTATACTTACATAAGCAAGACTCTTCGACTACTTTCAAACATGGCGTACACCATCCGAACAAAACCACTCCATACAAGAAACTGAAATATCATTTCATATCCATACCACTTATGCTAAACACGCCTCCCCCTTCTTTTACACTCTCATACCACCACACCCCGACACCCATACCACAACCACATCACCGCCAACCCCTCATACCCTTGCACACCTCCACCACCACATCACACCCATCCCCTCATCACCCACGACCACCCCGCCCCTTTCACCCCCCCTCGCAATAACTCAACCTCCACTCTCCGACAGCCCTGTCAGAGCCTGTCCGAACTGATCATCACACTCTTCTACGTTATATATACGCAGATATGACTTTCTCTCTGCATCGCCACCGATTACTTATACACGACAACTCGCAGCTATTTAAAAAGCATCAACAAATGTCATATCACTGGCCTGCTTCCATGCCATATCAGCTATTTCAGTTTCATACGTTACTATTTAATCTATCCTATCTTTACTTTTTTGCATAAAAAGTATTTAAATCGTATTAAATATTCTCGTCAAACTCCCAAGCAAAATAATCAAACATCACATTTTATTTACACATAATCTAAAAACAACTACTTGTAAAATACACAGCATCCCTTGAAATTATATTCGGTCTTCACTTAAAAATAATTACAGTCATATCCTTACATTGCCTGATTAAACAACATAAACCCTAGTTTAGAGCACCCGTCAATTTCGTGTTGTCACAATGCAAACGTGAGGACTAAGGCCTCGTAACAGAAGCATCATCCATGCTTCCTTGACCCAGCCACATATATTGCCAGTTTTAGCAAGGAAGTCCCATGTGCCGTCATAGTCATTGTCATGTCGGTAGTTCACCGGCGAAGATGTCACCAACAGAGGTAAAGCTATCGCAATGCTAGACGAATATGTTCAACTAGAGCACACATCTCATCATAACTTATTCGCTGATGTACCAAAAATACTACTTCACTGTTACCATTACCACTAGTTACAGGAAATATCGAACATATCCTGTTCAGTTCTTATTTCCGAACTGAGTTGTAGTCATAGGAAAGTTACGTCACCTAGAACCTAACCAGAACCTTACACAACAATCTCTTATTCACCAAATTTCATAAACGTCATATAGTGGTACACTCATCATCCTGATTGCTTTCCTGTAATGTATCTCTTAATACGGTGCCGGTTTTGTGTAATCGCACTCCAACGATGAATTATATTTCTTAATTCAGTGATTTTTCAACTCTTCTCAAAGTTGTCGAACTGAATTTTAATTCGTACTCAAAAGTTCTGGCCGAGTTCATTGCAAAATATATCTTCAGATTAACTCAGAAAGCTAACCACTTCAGTACATTTACATTTTTACTATAAGTATCTGTAACATGTGCAACCGAAGATGCTTTAGCTTCTCTACCTTTAACATAATCGTAGTAATCATACCGTCATATTCTTTATTGACTGATATGCGTATTAAAACACTTTAACTCATGCCAGCATTCTAACACCTTAGTGTAAAACATACCAAACCCTCCTTATTCATACATGCTTTTCGTCTCATCCCGCCTGGCCTACCATGTTAACATGTACATTAATTCATGTCACAGAATGGACATGGGTATCTTGACGTTATTAACAAATTTTCCGGGCTGTTCACATACGAAACAGAAGTACCTGATGGCTTCATCATTAACACATCATTCGTAGTAGGTTGAATTTTCTCTTAAGTTAATTTCGTCATCGAATATTGTTGCTTTGCGGGGAGAATATCGTGACCTATACTTATATTATAATCTATATGTGCATACAGTCTATGGCTCTTACCACATAGATATGCAGTACGACGCTGGTTCGTTTTACATATCCATACGCAAATGTCTTGTCGCACTAGTTGCACTGATGTCTGTAAGGTGTTAACGTCGATTCTCACGAAGTTAATTCGTAGCTATGTAACGGTTACAATTTCCTTAAATGACGACTTATAGCTAGAGAGATGAGACCTTCCCAAATACTAATTCGTATACCTTTTCAATTTGCTTCTTCGTCCAAACCAGATATCGTAGTTTTCTCACTGGCACATACTACGAATAACACTTTGAAGTCATCCGACTTCAGGCTCACAGACAGATTTTTCTTCATAAATACCTTCTTGCAGTAAGAACACAAACGAATATTTTCCATTTTCACTAGAAGTGGCGTTACATATTCACTATTAAAATATCTCCTCTCCCGACTGCTGCTTCTTTACGAGGCCTTAGTGATCACATTTTCATTATGACGACACGAATTTTTATGAGTGCACTAAACTAGAGTATTCTGTTGCTTAATCAGGCAATATAAGGGCATGACTGTGATTATTTTAAAATGAAGACTGAATATATTTTCAAAGGATGCGGTGTTTATTATACAAGTAGTTGCTTATAGATTATATGAACATAAAATGTGATGTTTGGAGAAACAAGAGTTTTTATGTAGTATGGGAGTTTGACTGTACTAATTAATACGATTTAAAAACATTTTTGTGCAAAAGAGTAAAGATAGGATAGAAAAAATAGTAATGTTTGAAACTGAAATAGCTGATCTGGTACGGAAGCTTGCCAGTGATATGGCATTCGTTTATGCTTTTTGCATAGCTGCGAGTTGTCGTGTATATATGTAACTGGTGGCTCTGAAAGTCATATTTGCGTATATGTAACGTAGAAGAGTTTGATGATCAGTTCGGACAGGTTCTGACAGGACTGTCGGAGAGTAGTGGTTGAGTTGGTGCGATTGGGTAGAGACGGGGCGGGGTGGTGGTGGGAGATGGGGAATGATAAGGTGGTGGTGGTATTATAGGGTATTAGGGGATGGGGTTTATGTGGTTGTAGTATGGGGGTGGGAGTGACGGTGGTGTGAGAGTATAGGGGGCGTGTTTAGCATAAGTGGTATGGATATGAAATGATATTTCAGTTTCTTGGACGGAGTGGTGTGGTTCGGATGGTGTACACCATGTTTGAAAGTAGTCGAAGAGTCTTGCATACGGAAGTATCCAGAATAGTTTTTTTATTTTTAAACAAAGTATTGATTGTATCGGAATGTAAGAGAAGTTTAGCTAAGTTGGTAGGATGGTGAGTGTAGTCGATGGAGTTCTGTAGGAAATAAAGTCCGTGTAAGTATAATAAAAAATATTAATCAAAAAGGATTTTAATAATTTATTGATTGGTTTTATTGGAATATATTGGATATAACTAAGATGGAAGTGATGTTTAAGTAATATTCATTAATGGCATTTAAATAAAGTTTTAAAATTATTCTAACAATAATTTTATTTTAAAATGTATCGATTATATTTGAAATTGGTGATCATTACATAGTCTCAATCGATGGTCATTAATTCTCAGGGTTATGGAGCTGCTACGTTAATACATAGTTGTCATTTTGGTTAAGTGAGAAGTATGAACGAAATATTGCTTAGATTATGGATAAGAATGTGGGGGTAAAGTAGGGTAAATGGAGTGGGGAATTCATCATTTGACTAACTGCCAATTAAAATACTCGTTGGGTAGGGTAGGGGAGGGAAAGGGATAATAGGGGAGGAGGTATGGTGACTTAAATGGGGGGGGGGGAGTCAGTTTGTCGATGGAGCTCGCCCGGGTAAGACATACCGGTAGTTTATTTAATTTAATAATTAATATATAAAAATTTAATAAATATTTTTATTTAAAAAATTTAATGTAAATATAATTTTATTAATTTTTTTACTCTATATGTCAGGGTTTCAGATGGAATGCTAAACCGAGAAAATTTCGAAAGACTCGGAAGAAACCCAAGATGTTAGTAGGAAACAGATGGAGGTACATTTTCCCAAAATTACTATACCGAATTTTTCGGAATTTTATTAAAACTTTTTTTAATTTTATGTAATAATTTAGGTTTTTTAGAATTTTCGAAACTTTCGAAAATTTTGGTAATTTTACATTCGGTGACCTTGACGTCAATGTCAAGGTTAGGTTAAAGGTCAAGAACATCCGGCCTGGCGACCGGGGCCGGGACATCACAAAATGGCGGGGGGTGCCTCAATCGAGCAGGCTCTTCACACTAACTCCATGTACCAGAATCGGCATAATCATACTACTACGGCCCATTAGTAGCTGAACGGATGAGCGTACGAAGCCTTTGGGGACAGTGTTATTGAGCACGGCAGACATCCAGCCGCATGCTTGGAATAACAGTGTGAAATATGGCACACCTTCACAACAAACGCTCGAACTGCCGCCGTCTAATATCAGGACATCACCGAAGCGAGTTTTCTAGCAATCGTGGCAAAACATATGGTGCACTAGGCAGCCGTTTGCAAACAGCCGCCGTTGTTATTTTACGTAAATCTGCCTACCATTTCGCCTCGCACTAATTCTTAACGGAGTTGAGCCGGATTTTTACATGGAGTCTTGCCAGAAGATGCCGTCAGTCAGATGATTTTCTCAGAGATATCCTGTCTCCTCTACCTTACATTCCGATTCTGCTCCATACTCACCTCACGTCATTTGTTACCAGTGCCTGCAGTAATGAACATAATTTCGAGTTTTGTTTTAGGGCTTTACGATTGCGAACAGAGGTCAAATATGTTAAGTAGAATAATGAGAATTTTCAGTTTCATTAATGTAATATACAGTTGGGAAAGCAAGTTCTCCAAATCCCGTTAACATTTTAATTAATAAAAAGATAATTAACAAAAATTGTAACGTGGACTATAGCTGAGAAATTTCGGCTTCTCGCAGCAAATAATTTAATATTGCTACTGAAAGAAAAACTTAACAAAGCTACCCAGCACACTTCATCGTGTCTGATACTTTCTAGATACAGTTTTTTTCCCCATATATAATTTATATTCATTCACTTGACGTACTTAGCAAAAAATAATTCCTCTCCCACACCTCCTTCATTTAACTCCTATGTATACAGCAGACCTGTCAGACAACACTATGGTTTACAGAAGCCAGTTGGCTGCACGCAACATTGGTCTAACGTACAAAGTTAAGTATCCGCGTTATGCGAAGAGCATTTGGAAATTTTTACAGCTGTTTAACGTTATCCTAAAACCGGAAAGATTGGCCTCAAAACGGGAGCACATAGAGCTTAAATTTTTCTTTAATATCTACACTACAAAAAATGTTATAATGGCAAATATACGTACTTCTATGATGAAATTATTATAATGATTACTCTATAAAACCATTTTACAAGATATTATTATTATTTTTATTTTAATACGAAAACATGCCTATAATTTGAAAGCACCTTAAAGGGTTAATTGGTTAAATGTATAAATACTTATTTTTTAAATATATGTATTGCTTTAAGATTATTAAATGTCGTATATATGTTGAATATTTGCTTATGGAAACTGTTTGGTCTACAATTTCTTTTCAGCAGACAGTTAAACCATTATCGTTTGTTTTAAATTAATTATTTTATTTGTCTCAACTGGAAAATACACTACAGTAGAGAGGATTCAGAGCTCTCGTAACTGACCTCAATAGCGAAGTTTTCTTGGAAAACAAATGTGTAATTTTCTGTAATCGATGGAATAACTATGTATTCAAATATCTTGAATATATACGAGCTTTAATTTAACTAAAGTTTGTCGAGAAAGGTTGGACCTATACATGTCTTAACGTTACAGTTAAAAATTTACGTAATTTGGTTTCTTACGCATTTTGTTTAAAATTATAGTAATCTTTGACAAACTACATAATTTTACGTTAAAATATTTTCAGGTTTGCCGTGAATTTATGTAAAAAAACAGGAACATAAGGTACAGTGTTTCAGTTATAAGATATCACGTGCTATGACAGCAATACATATAAGTTTGTAATAGTTATGTTACTAATTGTTGTTTTATAGATTATTTTGGTCACTTTTCATCCATATCATTATTATAGTTCACTATGATCGGTTGAGTGAAAAACGCATATGTTTTCCTCACGAAAACTATGACGAAAACGTATTTTGCACTTTTCACCTAAACGCAAAATTAACAGAGTAATGGGCCTCTGAACATCGAATTTTAAAACAGTATTTTTCCAAAATATCGGAATCTCAATGATTTTTTGGAATAAAGCACAACATTTGGATATTTCCGTTTTAAAGGTTTCAGTGAAGTTACTACCTATCCCTTTTCGTGTGATGGGTTTCCATCCAAACCCACCTTTTTTTTTTTTTTTTTTTGCATATCGTCATTTAAGAATGTTCCTAAGTCCTGTGTTTTGCACCTAAGATACACAGCATACAGCATAGGCAATAGTGCGTTCATGTGTTTATTTTGTTATGTTCCTTGAATTGTTGATGGTGCACATTCAACGTTACCTACATGTTTCTAACTCACGATACCATTGTTTCGGGAACTCTATCGCTGTAGCTTCATTTGTGATTTGAAAGAAAACTCCGAGTCGTAAATTATTGCAACAAGACGACCTTTTTTGTTAGACAGGTAACATTACTAAAAAAACATCGTCAGATGTTCGAAAATCCGAAAAAGTTATATGCAATTAGAGGGTAGTCACCCCTGCTATTTTCATAAGGGCGGAAGGTATCAACCAACATTCTCTGTTGGTTTGCAGATCCCAATAGCATTAAGCAGTGCTGAAAACATTGTTGTTTTATGTCAATTAGTTTCCCTATATTTTGAGAAAATACTGTTTTAAAATTCGATGTTCAAAGGCCCATTACTCCATTAATATTGCGTTTAGGTGAATAGTGCAAAATATGTTTTCGTCATAGTTTTTCGTGAGGAACACGCAAGCGGAGTTTGTCCCCCTATTTAAGAAACATCCTGTGCATATATATATATTGTATGTATAGGTATAGTTTTATAAATTGTAACTTCGACTCAATTAACAAGAAAGAAAATTCGTGGTTCAGTTTAATTAAAATAAGTATTAATATAATTATTAAGTTATAAATCTCGTTCAAAAGTATGTATTAATATAGAAACTAGCTGGCCGGCTGCGGCTTTGCCCACGTGAAATTATGTAATGTATACAATAGCTCTGGATAAAATATGTGATGATGGCAATATCAGTGAATTATAAATTGTCTTAGCTCAGTGTAAAGAGCGTGCGTAATATGCTCGTTTGACGTCATAGTAATTCCCATCGCAAAGTCTTGCCCGGGATACGAACCTGTAAACTCACCCCGCCCACACCACAAACTTTATACAATACATGTGTGAATGCTTAAAGTCAGGCCGTGATAATTCTTTTGTGTGTACAGACTACAGTCCAAAGAGGTTCTATTTATGAGTACGTTGGCAAAAAGCAACAACTGTTGAATTATTTCTCCGTGATCATTCCCTTTCTTCGGGAGACTAACATTTTACTGCTTTTCACAACCTTAATTTTCGAATTTCATAAAATCCTGAATTTGATTTTTAGAAATTTACATGAGCTTCGTTCTTACCAGAAACTTATCTCGATATCTCTACGGGTATAAGCGGTAAAGATGATTATTTAAAAACACGTTAAATTTTTTGAACAGCTTTAAAAGATGAATTTCGAAAAAAATCAAGTTACATTTATATATTTACGTAAGATTTATTTTAAAGAAAGAAACATTTCAAAATTTCCACAGGTTTAGGAGATAAGTTGGATTACTTAAAATATGTTTTATTTTTTTAAGAGCTTTCAGGTAAAATTTCGAAAAATTCTAAAATTACTTTTAAGATATTTACCCAAGCATCCTATTAAAGATAAAAATCACCTCACTATCTGAAATGGTTTAGGATAAATCAGAAATGGTTTAGTATAAATCACGGATTAATGAAAAACACATTTTACGGCTTTTCACTCTTTTAATTTTCGAATTTCAGAAAATCGAAAAATTTGCAATACGCATTTATTTGGGAAATTTTTTAAATTAAAAAAAATATGATAGAGTTCCCGAATAATGAGATATCAAGGATTCTTTTAAGACACTATATTAACTATAGAAATGTGTGTACATAGTTTACTGTACAGTTATACAAGTATACTGTTGATGTTATTATGAATTGTGTGGGTGTGAGATTGAGTTATACCGTATGAGACAACTCTAAATAAAATAGAAAGTGTAGAACGAGGTGAAGAAACTCTCATATAGGTATGTACTTAAGGTTGCGTAGGTGGTTACTACCTACATGTAGCTTATACATACCTCAAGACCCTAATTCACAGTCGATTTTATAATACTCTGGAGGCTAATCATGTGGGTTAAAAAAAAACAGGAGAACTTGTTAACCTTACTGAACTAAACAGGATTGCAGTCATACCAATTATACTTACTGGTAGGAAAGTATGAACAAAATACATATCATAGAGTCTTGAAGTATTCGAAGATATACTACTACTCTACAGACACAAACGAACACAAAATAATCCTTTGTAGAATTTCAGATGTAATGTAGACCATTTCCTTAAATTACACCAAACTGTGCATGAAATTATTTGCATAACTGACTGAGCAAAAATTAGACTAGGTGAAAGAGAGTAAATGAAAAATATATAAAATTATTAAAATTCACTCCCATCCTTACAATTCTGAATTTTGGTTTTCAACTACTGAATTCTGAAAAAAAATTAAGCCTGAATTTCTCAATTCAGTAAGTCTCAAAAATATAAATAATAAAATCGCCAATCAAAGACTAAAATAATTTAAAGTTCCAATTTAGTATTATGCTAGTTAGTGAATGTCGACTCAGAATAAAATTAATGTTCAAAATTCTTTCCAGTTATTTTACATAACTTATTAAATTCATTACAATGATTAGCGTCTCCAAGTTACTGAAGAAAGTACTCCGGCTTTAAGACGTTAAATTATGTTTAGGACCACTGGGTAAGGGCTTCCATTATTATTTTCATATTACGTTTTTAAGTCAAAATATTTACAAACTTAGCTTCATACATACACTTTAAACAATAAATCCAATTTTGTGTATTGATTTCCAAAAGAGTTCATGTAAAAATACCACGACTATAATGCGTAAAACGTATGGTGACGGTACTTATCTATCGCTGACAAGACGATGCCGATAACGCCGCCGATCTTGCTCACTCCAAATCTAATAATAGAGGCAAAACTAGGACCTCTTCTGTACTGGTCCTGTTTTCCTACGTTTTGAACTTTGAAATGGTGGTGTCAAATAGTAACCTAGCATTATGACGCCGCCTGGGATCATCGGATATAAAATCAGGCATTATCGACGCGATCCGGCCATTTCAAAACCCACCACCATTTTACTTTCTCTTTAAACGTCACAACCAAAGAGAAACTGCAAAAGAAGCTAAAACCTAACACAAATAAAATTTAAAAGAAATAAAATTAATGGGATGCTTTCAATATTACATTAGTATAAAGCAAAGAACTAAAATTATGATGAGCAACATAAGTAAACAAACAAATATTACAATTATCATCAAAACATACTAACACTGTTGATAATAAATATACTAGTTATTATCCTGTCAGAATGTAAACAAAAATAATTATTATTCTGCACTCGTTACAACACATTTCATCCCTTTTCACCCCCTTAATTATCTTATATCGAAAAATCCATTCTTATAGGATGCCTACGCGCCAAGGGGAAGCTTCCCTCAAAATTGCATGGTTCTAGTTCCAGCGGTTTGGGCTGTGCGTTGATGTGTGAGTGAGTGTGTTAGGACACTTCATTTTGTATATTGAGATATACAGGATGGGGCTGAATTCGACCGACAATCTTCGGGAGGTGATTCCTAATGAATAATCAAGTAGAAAATATACGGAACAATTTGTACCTAAAACTAATATTAAGGGTGGTATGAGCCCTTAATCATGGAAAATTTAAAGTGTATTTTTGTAAAATAATGAAAATGAAGAGGCATTTAATAATGACCAGATGAGCATTGTTTTATTCCACCGGGGCCTTGAAATACACATTAGAATCACATCAATACCTTGCATCCTAATACAAAATACTAGGGTGGTTACTCCTTTTATTACACGCAACTTTTCTACCATCAGGAATTACGAACTTTTAATACGGTTTTCTACTAGAGAAGCACGTCAGAAGTAAAAAAGATCACCTTGTTTTATATGCGTAGGACCAACCGTTTCGTGTAAAATTCGTTAAAGGAGTGGGCTGCAGTAATACAGTTCTTACTACGTAGGTAATACGGCATACGCGTTTGTATGGTTGGATGCCTTATCAACTGCTACGACTGAGGGATGGGAGAGAATGGAGGCCTAACATTTCATCAACAGCTAAGATCATTAGATACAGTAACATAAAGAACTGAACAATGTCTGAGAACCGGGAAAGGAATCGGCAAATACCAATATCAAGGGATTCAACCCATCGTTCGCCTCGAGTGATTTAGGGAAACCATGGGAAACAAGAACAAGGATCGGCGGAGTCGGGAATTGAACCCGTAGATTCCTGCAAAATGATACACTTGCACCACCTCGCTAGTTGACAAGAATGGAGGAATGTTGTTCAATAACGTTGTCACAAACAAGGTTACAGTACAAATAACAAATAATTTTATAACTATGTGTGAATTAAGGTACTGCTATTTTATAATACCAGTTGTAACATGTAGCTTTGAACCCTTAATTACAGGCATTTAAACTTTAAATCCTGGTCATGTTAATGCCGTCATTTTAAATGGTATACGTGTTTTCAATATATTTGGCCCGATTTTAATACTAAGAATTTGTAAGTGTTAATGTTAATTAAGTTTTGTTTTTATTTTTATAATTAATTCTCAGTACGTTAGTAATAGAGCCGTTAAATGCAGCACTGGAGTGATTTGGGCGAGGCATAAAAACATTTTAAAAGCAGTAGAGATTTATATACTCTTTGTCGGAGTGCAGTTGGCAAAGAATAAGCACGGACGCGACTGAAGGGAGGGACTGTTCCATGAACTGTGGACGTATGTGAGCCACCGAGTTGCCCTGGGTCGAAGTCCTGCACTTTTGAGTTCCACTGAAGGAATGAAGGAAGGATGTTTCACTGGCTAGTCCAGGAGATTTGCTGATATCATCCCATGTTGCATCGGGAGGTTTAAAAATGAAGAATTACCTGTAAAACCTTCGCCTCAGTAGTGTTAACATCCCGCCGCCGCGTTTCCCCGAACAGAACAGTTTAGTAATATTTTCGGACGTATTTAGTTTAATGGCCGATTCCATTCCCGGTTCTCAGACATTGTTCAGTTCTTTATGTTACTGTATCTAATGATCTTTGCTGTTAATGAGGTGTTAGGCCTCCATTCTCTCCCATCCCTCAGTCATAGCAGTTGGTACGGCAGCCAACAATTCAACCTTGTATGCCGTAATGCCTACGTATTAAGAACTGTCTTACCGCAGTCCACTCTTTTTACGAAATTTACACGAAAACGGTTGGTTCTACGAATTTACAACAAGACGACCTTTTTTTACTTCTGACGAGCTTCTCTGGTAGAAAACCGTATTAAAGGTTCGTAATTCCTGATAGTAGAAAAGTGGCATGTAATAAAGTGGGTAGCCACCCTAGTATTTTGTATTAGGATGCAAGGTATTGATGTGATTTTAATGTGTATTTCAAGGTCCCAGTGGTATAAAACAATGCTCAACTTATCATTTAATGCCTCTTCATTTCCATTATTTTTCAAAAATACACTTTAAATTTTCCATGACTAAGGGCTCATACCGCCCTTAATATTAGTTTTAGGTGCAAGGTATCCCGTATATTGTCTACTTGTTTTTTTTTTTTTTTTCATAAGGAATCACCTCCCGAAATTTGTCGGTCGAATTCAGCCCCATCCTGTATATGTTGGATTCAAAAATAACTAAGAAATAAACCAACATTTGGTTTGAAAATATAGAAATATGTGGTTTCTATTAAGAATAAATTTTTTTTGTTTTTTTTTATTCATGGACATACCTAATAGCAAAAAATAATTGAATAACTCTTTATTTCCTGAAGTAAAAAACAATTTTTCTGAATGCATACTTCTAAGTAATGTAGGTATAATTTTATTTAAAATTGTTATAACACATTTATCCATAATTTTATGTAGAAAATACTGTATCGTGCATGATTTGGCAATATTTTATATACACAAAAATAAATTATAAAGAACGGTGCGGCAATTACATACCTTCACTACCAGAGCTAGCAAGGCGACTTATAGAAATGAGCTTACCTCACTGTTCATGGATCGTTTAGTTGAGTGAACCAATTACTTAGCACCGACGACAGTTGACACAACACGTGATGTTAAAATCATTGAAAATATTCTTTTCCTGCGCCTTGTATGAAAGCAGTTTTCACTAGTTGAAATTGGAATAGTGACAAATTCAATGAACGTCGCTTGCTCGCTTATTATAGTCTGTCAGACTGAAAAGACATTATAGATAACTATGCCCCACACTATTACGTTGTGCAAGAGTTCATTACGTAAATGTATATTGTATTAATTGTTTAAAAATTAGATAGTGATCCAATTCGACAGAGTGGAAGATGATATTATAATTTAATGCATTAAATTTAGTCAAACCAATTTTATTGCGTTTATCTGTACCAAACATTCTGGTGCAACAAAATTATTATCAGACGTTATTTTTACACACTAATTGAGAAAAGTGAGTTAGACATTTGCATGAAACAATAATACTATATCGATTTAAAATATCTATATTTTACTCGATGATAATGCACAAGGGAATATATTTTACATAAAGGTAGGTGAACATATTCTTCCCTAAGTAATAATCGGTATTACTGTTAATTAATGAAAAATTCTTAAAATGTCTGTTCCTAGAAGCTATATAATACTAAAAAGTAATTGCGCTCAATTCTGTACTTGAAAAACGACAACGACTGACATAACCACTTCCGTTTTTAGTGGCTAACACCAGATATCATATTAAAAATTTGGCTTGGCTATTTTTAGCTTATTTCCCTCTGAGAAATTTAGGCTTACGAAATCGCGCGTCTGTATTTCTGTATGCCGCCACTAATAAATTGTAAACCAGTGCATAGAATTTAATCAAACAAGGTACATACAAATGTAGTACTGAATAACCTGACCTGACTTTTGTATATCCCCGTTACGCTTTTTTTTATTACAGCTATTTTTAATTTTTTCAATAGCAATAAATACAAACCCATACTTTAAAACTTCATCTAACCTAGCACAATTAAAATAACTAATAATGTTACTTGACTTTCTAAAAATTTTTTTGGTGCCGTGGTTATGTTTTCAAAATGGTGGCCATTTTTATAATTTTGTAATAATTTTCCTTATATGCCGAATTAGAGCTAACTTCGTACACGTATACAGTATACAAATCTGTCCAGACTTTAGTATACATTGTTCATTGTATTGTTTAATCATATTTTGAAAATGGCGGAAAATTTAATTATTTTAGCATAGCAGGTCAAATCTTAGAATTTTTTTTTTTTCCGAATTTCATTAAATTTGTTGGACGTATACTATGCGCTAAGCTGAAATTTTTATTTTTTTTTTGTTTTTGTTCGACCAGTGGTAAAAACTGCTTCCGTTTTTGTATTTTTAGCAAAAAATGACAAACCTCCCGAAATATATTACCTAATTTCATTTAACTTATTACATATATTACCTACCAAGCTAATTCGACTATTAAGTACTTCGCTCATCCTGTGTTCACATGTTTAAACTGGCGGCCATTTTTGTATTTTAATCTTAATGTGAAACATACGAGGAAATGTTTTTGCCAATTTCATCAAACTCGGTACTCGTGTACCACATACTAAGCGGATTTAAATTTTGTTTATTTCGTTATTCCTGTAATAATATATTCGAAATGCCTGGCATTATTTTTATGTATTCTTAATATGTTGTTACTCATGAATTAATTTTCCAAGTTTCGTCAAACGTGGTTCACTTTTATTGCATACTAAGCTGACAACTTTCGTATTTCCTTCATGCTCTGGTTATACTCTTAAACCGGTCGCAGTTGATACATTTTCAGCATAATATGACACATCTTAACTGAAGTGAAGAGAGTTTCGTGGGTTCTTAACAGCTAGTTATTTAGCGCCGGTTGGGGGTGACATGAAGAGAGACTGGAGCATCGCTGGAATGAAAGGGTGGGGGAAACGGGAGATCCCTGAGAAAATCCGCCGACCGTCCGGCACGATTCCCAAATGCAAATGTATAGGGACTGACCCAGCTGGTACTTTAATAAGATCGTCATGGTGGGAGGCGAGTGCTCTATTTATAGCGCCAATCGCGATTCCCCAATAAAGCTGAAGAAATAACTTTCCGAATTTCATCAATCTTGTTGCATATATTCTGCACACTAAGCGGAATTGACTTTTTTTTCGTTTATCCTGTGTTCATACTTTCAAAATGTCGTAGTTATTATATTTTTGGTACAATATGGTCCGTTTGAGGAAATGTTCATAATTTCGTCTAATATGTTATATATTACATTTTAATCTGATTTGACTTGTTTTTTCGTTACTTTAAAATTCACACTCTTGAAATGACGGCTGGTAATAAACTTTCAGAATAATATGACGTATTTAAGGAAATGTCTTTCAAAATATCTTCCAATTTGGTACAAATACATTATACTGGCTTGACTATTGTGTGTTTCGTTTATCCTGTGCTCGTGTTTTCAAAGTAGTGGCTGTTGTTATAATTTAAGCATAGTTTGACATTTCTGAACATGTACGTGTTTCCGCCGTCTGGCAGGGTCATATTGTGTATGAGAGAAGGCCGTGGTGAATGTTAGGCCGGCTGCTGGACTAGCGAGACATAGCTGTGGCACTCCGTCCCGAGGATTAGATGAGGTGAGGGTGAGTTGTGTGCGGAGAAAAGCCGCCGACCAACGACAACGTCCGCCACGTTTCCCACATGCGACAAATCCGGAACGGAATACTCCAGGTATCGAACTTGGATCGCCTTGGTGGCAAGTGAGAGTTCTGACCACTCGACCACCGGGGATACACAGCAGAGTAAATCTTATTTTCAGAATTTCATCGGACGGGTTACACATATTTATCAGTAGGCTGGCTCGACAAATTTTTTTATTTATTAATTAACCTCTCTAGTGACAGTTATTTGAACTTTTTTTTTCGAACATACGAATTGTCTTAACAATTATTTTCAATAATAATAAAAATTAGTACACAAAACCAATAATTTAAATGACTGTATAGGCTATTTATATATTATCTCCGTAATATATCCGTATTCACTTAATGGAGGCTGTGTGAACGTATTTGTATCTCACGACATATATAAGGAACCAATATTCGATATCCGTATATTGCTTGGCAAGTTGACACGGTTTTCAGGTTCATGTAATGATGTTTGTATTTTCTAAATGGTGGCCACTTGAACGAATAATGATTACACCTAAGAGGCCATTTTACAAAATTGAATTAAAACCCAATTATTCATGTTGTACATTGCAAGTTATTTTTGGAATACTCATATAACTGAAATTGTGAAAATTTATACATTCTTTATCACACGAGATATCAGAATAACCATTTTCAAACCTCCATTAAACTCTGTAAACATATGAATGGCGTTATTCAGAAACAGACCGTCCTACACTTGATACAGTAGAGCATGAAATATTGATACTAAAAGATTTTCTTTTGTTTTATTGACCAATACACGACAATTTTTAAATTATATCTGTTTGACTTAGGTTGCTTGGCAACTAAAGTTACAATGCACAATAATTTGGGAGCTTCTTTTTTGTCTGTTCTTTATGTTTGTGGTTTGGATGCCTTCTGCATTACACCCCTCACCGAAGTTGGAGATTCCACTTACCAAACTCTCTTCATTTTAAGTAACTTCAGATTCTTACAGCAAATGTTTTGATTGTATAAAGTAAAAAGAAATTTGCAAATACATAACTTTGCATTCGATTATCTGTCAAAATGGAAGGAAAACATTTAATTTTGAGTAAACTACATTTGAGGTTTGGTGAACGGTTAAAGTTCTTCGTTACACAGGAATGTTCTAGACACAAATGTACTGAAATAAATATTTAGTAGAAGGTTGCTAACAAGTTATTTTGTTGTAAGGGCAAAATTTATTTTGATTCTTCAGTTATTCAGTGGTCACAAAATATCATTTGTGCAATGAGCACAAAAGTATTTTTCAGTGGGAATACCAACACAGTATTTTATAACTGATACAAAATATGTTTCCTAGCGAAGTTAAATAAATGCACTTTTGTTCACAGGGGCAGCAAAATATTTATAATGTACACACAAGTCAAATAATAGGCTCAAACAAAAATACAGTAACCCAAAAATAATAAGTAAATAAGCGTCGCTGTTTTTTTTATTTATGACGCCAAATAAGAGTGAATATTTCTTTTTTGTTATCAGTGCAAAAATTATTGCACGCCCTCCCAGGCTATTGACCTGCTACAACACAGCTTTCGTCGTGTATTACATGAACATATTGGATCCTGAAAAGTGACACAAAAAGTTCATCTACAGCTCCTTAGATCATGCTGCTAATCGTAATATCATCAAACATTATATTTTGTTCACTATAAACATCTTCCGTGCAGTAACGAGACGCAAACAGCAATTTTTCAAACCAAACTTTTAATTTCATAATTTTGTTATTTACTTTACTACATGTAGCACCTCAAACGCAAACGTACATTTCGTCGTATTTACTTAATAATATCAACAGACTCTGTATTAAAATACTTATACAGGCATTATTATTCAATCTCTTAATTATTTTTTCGACATCAGTGGCGTTTCCTAGGCGCCAAGTTTGATATCACATGTTCTGAAATATAGAGTATGTATATACGTATGTATATATGTGTATATATGTATGCGTGAGTATGGTCAGTTGTCATAATAAGTTTAGGGTAAATTGATGTTTAAATTGTTCTACAGATGCTTCATATTTTATTGGACTGAATAATAATATGCATACAGCAGAAATATGAACTCAAATTGCTTATAAAACATTTAAGAGACTAACAGCAGAATTTTACGAGTTATCTCCCTTTACCTTCTCAACGGTACGTAAATCGCGTATGACGGTGCCGTGCGATCTGTGACGGGCGAAGGGGAGGCGACGACCATGCGTAGTTTTGCGAAAAGCTAGGTGGCGGTAAGGGACGAAAATTGCTCGCTCCATGGTTGTCACAATTTACTGTCGACGCATACCACAGCGCCTGGCAGCCTCTAGCCCTTCCCTTCTGGCCAACGACCGTGTTCGCTGACATACGCGACCCATTTACGCGTACCCACTGCGGGTAATGTGTTGTTTCTCTTCGAGTTCCTATAGTGTAATTGTCGCCAACATACACTGTACTAGAATGTCATTTGAACAAGTACGCATATTTACCACAAGAGTGTTTTGTGCTTTCAGCTAGTTAACTATTGTTATAGCAATATTTTCGGTCACGTGGCAAGAACATTTGCTGTACATATTAAAATTGTTGGGAAAAATTTTTCTTTTTCCTTTTGGGAAGTTTTTAAAATGAAAGTTAGTTTAAAATATATACGAACACCTTGTTGTGCTTACAAAAATATGTGTGCTATTTCAAGAAAGTTAATTAAAAATAAATAGCAAAGTCGTTGGTAAAAGTAAAAAAAAAAATCTATCTACCGATATTTTTCAATTTTTTCCAACAGATTTGTAACATTACAAAAATGACATAGGAAAAATTAAACGTTTTATAAACAGTTTTAAAATTCTTAATGAAATTTAAAGGTAAACGTTTGTTTTACAATGTATTTGCGTATATATTACCAAAATATTAAATACGCGCATATTTTTTGTATTTATGAGTCCCAGGAAGTACTGTCAAGCCAAATCAGGGAGATAGAGAACCTCAAGTGTAATCAGAAACAACCACTTAGTGTTGAATTTTAGAGTTTTTTTATTTGTTATGTACGTTACTCGCAGTTTGAGAGGAAATAGTGAAAACGTAATGAATAACCTGTGATAGACACTTGCATGTTTGTGTCATGTAAGCGGACAGGCAAGTCAATCTGGTGCTGCGACATTTACGTACCTGTCTACTTAATTCGTACCTAAAATCTAGGAACCGAAATTGTCTGAAAGTTTAACACTCGATAATATTACGAAATGTTAAAACAAATATCAAATGTGTTTTTTTTTTTTACAAACCGTGAATACTGTTTCGTATAATTTTGGTTTTTCGATACCTAAATTATGTAGGCGAGATTCTATTTTAGATAAATGTCAGATAGCTAAACTTTCCATAATATTTCGAAATGTTTGAGCAAAACAAAATTAATATCAATTTTTTTTTACAAATCCAGAACACTATTTCGAATAATTTCTGTTTTTCGATACCTTTATGCTGTAGGCAAGGATCTATTTTGAGATATAATTACATTATTGCATTAAATAAACAGTAAAAAAACTTAAACTATGAAGATTACTGAATATTTACACTGCATTCGGAGACAAGTATTATTGAACAATAATGACAAATGAAACTGCAACTGTCGCGTAAGTGTGAAACAAACATACCTAAGAATAGATACCGGACAAATAAAATTCGGTATTTATCCCTCACAAATAAAGCCTATAATTTTTCACTGACTTCCCGGATAAACTGTACAAACAGTTTAATAAAAATAAGTAAGTTACTATCTTTAGCGCTTCTTTCAGAAATATAGTTTAATTTGCCCTTCCTCTCTAGATGATATGGTGGCAGGCGAGCACTCTAACCACTGCACCAACCATGGTCGTTATGAGTTAATGTACTGTTCATATCTCAACAGCGATGTCACTGAAAACGGTTACAAGCAGCTTTACTTAAGGACAACAGCTGGTAGATAATTTCTGGGAAAATTAAAAGAACCAAATCAGTATGGTTTTGTCTGGAATTGAACCTGGAATATTTATCTAAAATAGAATCTCGCCTACATAATTTAGGTATCGAAAAACCAAAATTATACGAAACAGTATTCACGGTTTGTAAAAAAAAAACACATTTGATATTTGTTTTAACATTTCGTAATATTATCGAGTGTTAAACTTTCAGACAATTTCGGTTCCTAGATTTTAGGTACGAATTAAGTACACAGGTACGTAAATATCGCAACACCAGATTGACTAGCCTGTCCGTTTATATGACACAAACATGCAAGTGTCTATCACAGGTTATTTATAACGTTATCACTATTATAAAGCTTTTCGCTGGGGTAGCTTCAGTTGTTTCTTTCCACCATATCGATCTGGGTTCGATTCCCAGCGGGGCTGGTTCCCGAGTTTTCATATGTAGGAATTGTGCCCGACGATGCCATTGGACGGCGGGATTTCTCGGCAATCTCTCGTTTTCACCGCGCATTCATTCCGGCGCTGCTCTATATATTATGTCACCCTTCACCAACGCTAGAGATATATATTAAGGGGTAAAAGTTGAAAGTGAAGCAAGTCTGGATTGCTTAGTTTTGCAGAGAAATAAGTGTTTACGTAGGAACTTACAAAAATACTAAAATGATTGTCTAACCCTCAAACAGGTTAACTTATTAATGAAGGCAGCCCTGACTTAACTCACTTTATTTTTAAACGTGGTACATCAAAAATGAAGTCAATACGCAATAATCTCAACGTATTCAAATTAGTGTCTTACATCACTTTAGCTCTAATCCTCTCATATGTTCAGTGCTTGACCAATCTGTATTAACCCTGCTTCATTCACACATTCATTCTAGCTTTGTCTCTGGCGAAGCAATGCGCTGTTGCAAGGGAAGAGATCGTAGATGCATCTCCGTGTAAGAGCTCATGCAACAGGTGGGCCCTCACCACAATGTTTGCCCAGCTCCGGTTATTTGCCGACCTGGAAGTCGACTTCAATGCGCCGCGTCCGTATCGCCGTTTGCTCGCCCGACCTACAGCCAACCGGATAACGTGGATATATACATCCGCCAATGGGACATCAGGGACCTTAGGCCTTAGGGTGAATGACATGGAGGTAACTCTTGCTATACAACAGAAAACTCAGTTGTGTGCTCCTCATTAATGAAAATATCTCAGCTGGACACCGCGAAGCAAATACAATTCTGAAACTATTTCAGGAACATCTGAATATAAAGCAATCCACGATTTTCCCCAGAAACTGAGACTATAACATAGTGATTGGCAATAGTTTTAACAAGTTCGTCTAATTTAATGAAATAATACTGTTATTATGAAAATTATGTTAAGCTAATTGACCGAGCGAAATTGCAACACTATGGAATAACGAACAAAAGGACCCGGGCTTGTTCGCACGCACCGGTCATCCTGACTTCGATTTTCCGTGTAGTTTCCCGAAATCCTTCCAAGCGAATCCTGGGATTGTTTCTTGCCAAATGGCATGGCTCTAGTAATTTTTGCATTTATGTAAAGTTGTTTAACCGTCTATAACGACCACGATATCTATAAGATGTAAACCTAATAATATACACTTTTTTTTTTTAATTTGAGAACGTGTGACATATTCTCTATGTTACGAAAGTCGGCAAAATTTGTTTATGTTTGTTGTTTAAACTGCTTGAAGCAGTAATGTTTATATCTTTGGAAGCTAATACCCCGTGGTATAATTTAATTTAATTTGCGTTTGTCTTTGGGTGAATCAGTTTATTTTATGCTCAGTGTAAAATTGTAAAAGTTTCCACATATTTAACTTTATCTAGACGTATATGTTCTTGTTTCAGTGTAGGATATTTATTTACTCCCACCAAGCTATCGATAGGTGGGGAAAGTTTTGTAGAGAGCTGATTGTTATGTCAATGAAGAGGAAAGAGTAGTGTAAACTAAGGAACGGAACGGTCTTCCTAATAATTGGAAATAAACGGAAGAAAAATTGAGGAGCTTTCGTGCAAAACCCGATATGTCCGTCGATGATGAAAATTGAGATTATGTGTTCATGCAGATGAATTTGTTAAGCTGAATTGGTCTCTGATATTATTACTCAGCAAAACGCAACATGTCCTAGCAAAATGCATGCCTGAAGTAAGAGTTTGTGTGCAAAACCTAACATGTCCACTTATGGGTTGCCCCACTTGTATGATGTACGAAAAAACTATTCTACATGCTCCGTATGGGCTGTTCCAGGTTTTCTTGGGGAATATAAGGTTTACTTATTGTGTACGAATATGTTATTACTGCGCTGTATTATGTTTGTTAGAATATAATAAATCAATTAATTACGAAGCAATGTTGTGTAGGAACCAAGTGCTGCTATCTAGCAGATAATAGCTAACTCACGGCGCTGTTATGCGGGGATATTATAAAGGAAAGGATAGTGGTGCCATCTTGTGTATGGTAAAGAAGCACCATGTAAGGAAAGTAAAATACGGTAATGCAATCTGTTGTACGATATCAGAAGCGCAGTCATGCACATTATTCTTAGTGATACACACCTAATCATGATTGTATTGTTCTCTTTGACATTCAAACATTGTTATTGTTGTCAGCTTGTTATTCATTACGTGCTTTGACTTACGATGTAGTGATTCTGTAGCGAGAAAGTTGGTTATTAAAATGGATTCTAGCCAAAGTGTAGATCATGAAGCAGGAAACGAAAATCAAAAGAGAATAAAAGGAATGTGCGGAAGAAACAAAGGTAAATACACAGTAAATGTTTATCTTTCAATTCAGTAATACAATACAAAGCATTTAATTACTAAGTTATGTTATAGAATATGTATTTTATCATTACAGATATACAGATCCCGAACTGTCTGATTTACAAACCCCATGCAAACATGAAAACAAAACATTTTCATGTAGGAAAGTTACTACGGCAGACGTTGTACACATCAGAGCAAAGTTTTATGCCGACGCAGATAAAGTGACACAAGATAACCGTCTGTGTCACATGCTACGAGTAACCAAACCTCA
Organism: Medauroidea extradentata; assembly: GCA_003012365.1. NCBI lineage: Eukaryota > Metazoa > Arthropoda > Insecta > Phasmatodea > Phasmatidae > Medauroidea > Medauroidea extradentata. The sequence goes on along the minus strand of PNEQ01048434.1, from coordinate 15,434 downwards.
CAGACAACGTCCAAGGCTTTTGGTTAACGATAAGAAGAAACCGCATGCTATACACACTTCATATCAAGTAAGTGTTATTCACAGAATGTTTTATATTGTAATATTTTATTTAATTAACTTTTATTTGCGACGTGATACTTTCAGTTTCTAGCATGCTACCATCTTCATACGCTACTTATTTACGGAAATACTACCATGTAGGCGACACTCTAAAAACATATAGAGAAATGTTACTTATTCAAAAACGTAAACATTATTCCAGTTGAATATCGGGGCCGCGGTGTTCTTGTGGTCCCCATATGGTTCGAAACCCGACAGGGCGTAATCCCAGATTTTCTCATTTGGGAATCGTGTTATGTCACTGGAGGCTTTTTGTTAGTATCTCCCGTTTTCTCCGCTCTATCATTCAGGCGCCGCTCCATTGTAGGGTCTCATTCCATTTTCATTGTTACTGAATACCTAGTGTACCCAACTTGAAGTTCCACTCCGATGGACAATGCCTCGCCCTTAGGTGCATCACCCACAAAAGTTATAATTACTATTTTGGTTATTATAGTTAAGTAGTTGGCAATAATGGAATTTGCATTTCAAAGACAATATCTGTTTTGTGTGTTTTAGCTACCAACTATGAAAAGTGGACAGAAAGCAGTGTGTCAGAAGTTTTTCCTGTCAGCTTTGGGAGTATCAAAAGACAGGGTAATCCGGGTAGCAAAGGTTCTCCACGAGGGCAACAACATCAAGGAAAATCGTGGAGGAGATCGCGTTCCTCACAAATCGAAGTTGAAAAAGGAAAAGGTTAGGGAATTCATAGGTCGTCTGAAAGCTATTGAAAGTCACTACAACAGAGCGAAATCCAGCCGTTTATATCTGCCGGGAGATGTGAACATAAGTAGATTACATAAAATGTATAACAATTCTGTCGAAAATTCGCTGCATGTTAAATACGCTATGTTTCGAAAGATTTTTTTCAATGATTCCTACATTGGCTTCAGGTCTCCAGCATCAGATGTTTGCACTTGCTGCTTGCGATTTCAAAATGATATTCGTAATGAAAAAGATCCTCTAAAAAAGCAGGCATTAATCACTGAGAAAAGAGTTCACAGACTACGGTCTAATGCGTTTTACAGTTTAGCCAGAGAGAAGCCACTATCTACTCTAACACTGTTTTGATCAGCAAGTTCAACCTCTACCGAAAACCCCTATTCAAGAAGCATTTTATGCACGTCAGTTAGGGTTCTACAATTTGCGTGTTATTGGTATGGATTCCAGGAATCCAACATTTTATACGTGGACAGAAGGCCTGGCTGGTCGTGGAGCAAGAGAGGCAGGATCAGCACTGTTAAGTCATTTGAATTGCCTTAATTTGGAAGGTATTCAATCTATTCGTTTATTTTGTGATGGACATGGTGCACAAAATCGCAATTCTCGTATTGTACACACGTTATTGCATTGGCTTAAGAAATGGGCACCGGCGAATGTGGAAGATATCTAGCTGGTTTTTTCCAGTTCGGGGCCACAGTTTTCTGCCAGCAGATAGGGTGTGTGGCAGAGTTGAGAAACTCTTGAGAAGAAACACGTTAATCATTTCTAAAGATGAGTACCACAAATTGTATTCTGAAGTAGGACTTGTGAAGGAGCTTGGAAAGCACTGGAAACTGTAGGATGTTAAACAGTTGCTTGATGTATATAACAAAGTACGTGGCATCAGCGAGATGAAGAGAATTAAAATCAAAATATTTCGTAACGAAGGTGTCCTGTGCAAAGTGAAAGGACAAAACAAACAACTTACAAAGTTGACTTGAATGACACATACTTATCTCTTTTGAACCGGGGGGAAAAGGGATGGTGCTATGTTTTAAATGAACAAATACACAATAAATTCAAGAGTGTGTAATGTTATTCTGTTCAAAATCCATCATGTCCACATTATGTTTCGTGCAAATCCCGACATGTCCGGCATGTTTGGTTTTGTTCATTCAAAACCTGACATGTCCATAGCACATTGCGATATATCTACCATATTTATTTGTATAGTTAATGGTTGCAAACTCCACAAAACTCAACAAATTAATTGCTATTTAATCACTATAGTTCCATATATTTACTAACGTTTCGCTATGAGCTACAACTTTTTTGCTTTTATCTCAAAATCATTTAACATGGACATGTCGAGTTTTTGCACGAAAGCTCCTCAATTATCACCTTTTATGAGATTTGATATTGTTTGCGAATTTAATAAATTAAGTTTGATGAATACTGTAATTCATATCACTGCGATGGTCTTGAGAAGCCTCAAGACAGGAAATATCAAATTATTTACGATATAAGAATATTTCGTCGAGAGGTTGGATTCCGCGACGCCCGGGAAGAAGAGGTTTCGATACCCATAGCGGAATCGTCGTCTCGAGGGGTCCGAGGAGACGTCTGGAGTGGAGGTCGTCGTCAAGCTTGGTTCTATAGCCTAGTGAGGGCTACTCTTACTATGCTGTTCCTGGTCACCTTCCAGATCCCGTTACCCACGTCGGGAGATGTTTGTTAGCAAGAAAACTACCGGTAAGGTCAACTGCACGGACTTCAAAGAGGCGTACACCATGGCAACTCACGTTAAAATTTTGCTCACCGATATCGAGTATTTCATTATTAGTGCTACATAACACCCATAGCAGAACCCTGAAGATCTGAAGAGTCCATCATTGGTATTTGCAAGATGTGATAAGGAAACATATGATAAATATAGTATGTGTTGCAGTGTCGTATCCCTCATCTATCGGTAGTTTGATACGGCAAATAGTCAGATCACTCACCCAATTATCATGACAATAGATGACACAATATTTTTTAAATTTAATTTGCACACCTTGACATCAAGTTAATTTAGAGTTAATTTGCGGAAGCTAAATTTATATCAGAATATTTATTGCATCACACACTTTACCAGCTAAATAAACAGTAACTTCTACAATTCAAATTTGTTTCTTTAATCGACACTTACAGTTTACTTGGTTGAAGGTGCCGGCCGTTTACTCAACACATTACATACAAAAGAACCCCTTTAAAAAATATGTGTTTGTTTATACAGACGTCACAAACGTTATTATATTCACCGCAGCATGTCAGTGTTTCCAAGAATGTGACAGCGCTTGTTAGACCGTGTAGTTTACTGACAGGTGGTTGAGACCTGCGGGTTAATATTCATACGCCGATGGAACAACAGGGGCCTTAAATCTTGGAGAAATTATTTGGTAGATAGAACGTCTTCTTTATAGCTGAACTCTAAACTCACTTCGACATTTGAATTAAGACGTATAGAAAATTATGCGTGGGACATGTTAAACTACATTAATACATATGATGTTTCTTAGTTATTACATATATCGTTTGAAGTAAGCGTTAATAAAATTATTACATATGCGATATACCATGTGCTCTCTGCCGGAACAGCAAATGCAAAGATTGCTTCCCTCACACTTCAGTTTTCCTTAAAGAAGTATGCATTATGTTCAGTAAGGTACGTACTCTTTAAGTATTGGACCGTAAACATAGTGTAAACACACACACATGAAATATGAAATGTACACCCCAAATTTACCCAATAGTTTTCCGTCATTATTATGAAATAATATTACATTAAACGCTAGAGCTAATGCTGGATACGGCGTGTTCCGTTTAGTTTATATCCGCCACTCGTCGCAAGAATTGTAACATTTACACAATTGGACGTGCATATGAATGATTTCCTCGCCTTAAGTTACACTACGTTAAATTTATCTATATAAAATGTATTTCAATGCATCGTGTAAAATATTTTATAATGCTAGAATTTTTTTACACCAGCAAAAGTGTATGGTACAAATTTCTTTAAAGTGTGTTCCTTTAATTTTATGAGTTATGCAATTGTGCCTTTATCAGGAGTAAATTCAAGTTAGTGTACTTTTCAAGTCCTACTTTTTATTCTTCCAGATTATTTACAGTTTTGAGCCGCTTTTCAACACAAACAAATAACCATAAAACCCAGTTTACACAGTAAACTAATAGTAACAATATTAATTACACAATGTTACTTATGAAATATTATCAACAAATTCTAAGCTGTGGTGCACCATTGTATAGAAACGTTGATAGCAAATGAGTTATTAACATTGCTTACAACACCAACATTACTAACAAAACTGTAAGAATGATGAACGGAAGTTAACAACAATGTTGATGACAAAATTTTCTATTAAATTGCTGATAACACTGCTAGTAACGATTTTATTTTAATTACTTAATTTGCCAGACACCCTGTCCTAATATTGTTTTACTGTAACGTATTTTTTATTAACTCGAATTTCGTATAATTGGCTTAAATAATCATATTGTTTTGATAATGCACTTCATGCACCCAATTTGTCAACCAGCCAAATGTTTTACGCCACTAATACTTCCTCTTAGACAGGAAACAGTGTGTGTATATATTTTAAAGCAAATCCCTAGACTGGTTATACGTGTAGTGGATGGACCTCTTCAAGATTTGAAGATCATTTCTCCGTTACGTCTGCAAGCAACATCGATACGCCACAAAGGAGTGTCCTGGAGCTGTATTTCCATCAGGGAAATATTTTTGTCCTATACCGAAGGCAGTAAGAAGTCGTTTTATGGTACGCAGAAAGCCAGCAGTAATCGTCATGGAGTAATCATATCATCGCTAGTCAAGCTGCCGACATCCCACTGCATCTTAAAATATCCCATTAAGTCTGCTGGAATACACATTTTACACCCACCACAAGACCCTACTCACCACTGAGTTTTTTCCGAAAACATTAATTACTAACACTTAAAATTTGAAGGATATTCGTTACATACTAACTTGACTGGTTATTTTCTTTATCCTAGTAATTATTATTATTACCTACATTTCTACTTTTATGTTCCTCCAAAAAATTATTCACTAAGCACATATTTAAAGCTACAGAAATATATTTTTACATTGGTTTTATATTATGAAGTGTTCAGGCGTCCAATACATTTATATTGACCTATTTTAATTTTTGCTGGTACCAGCAGACATGTACTGGCATAGAATAATTTTACCTATACTTGTATTTTGGAATTCACACACATGTCGGGTACATGTTATACACCGCTTTGATAACCTGTGTTTACCGGCATTATTTACGTGGTGCCTGTGAGAAGCCAGATACTAAATCATATGTTATTAACATTTTTATAAATATTAATGAAGTGAATAACACAAACTTGGCAATAATGTTGATAACAGGATGTCAACAATTTTCAAGTATTTTACAGCATTGTTATAACATTGTTGAAAACACACGTTATTAACAATTTTATCGTTGGTGTAAACTAGGCTTAGCAACAAAAGTGTATAGATCTCTAAAGTAATTATAAACAATGTAAACAATATTTAGAATTCGTTATTCTAGGCAAGACGGTCGTCAGTAAATAAAATATAATCATTTTATCCCGCGTGTATGTATGTATATGTATATACTAGCAGTCCCACGCGGCTTTGCTCGCGAGTATTATTCATAACCGATAGTATTTACTTTAATTCAAAAACCTCTTTGTACACCAGATGGGTAATTTAGTCATCAAGTGTTAGAATGACAAGTCTTAAGTTTGTCCCTGCCACTAACAGCGACTTCACCTGGGCCTTATTTATATCACTGCGAAGTTGACGTTATGGGGTAGTTATAGACTCTTAAATCTAAGATGTAAATCGAACGAAAAACGTCTGATTTACCCTGCGCATAACCATTGGTGACGGTGTCCTCTATTATATATTTTCAAAATATTTTTACTTGAAGTTTAATGCCATTAGAATGTTTTGGTGGGAAAAGACTTCGCGGAAACGAATTTGGTGCCTCAACCTTGGGATTAGACAGATTATATATTATGTGAGCTGGTGTTGTCGAGGGACCTAAGTGAAAAGTGAGCTGCGTAATCCATTTTACCCCTTTTAAACTACTACATGCAAATTGCACTAATTCGATCTACTTTGCAGTTTTTGTGAGTCAGAATTGAACGTTCGCACGCAGCTTTGAACGGAATTCGAGCCCGGAACCTCTCGGATTGTAGACCTGAGCTACAAACAACTGAGTCACTTAAAGTCAAAATAATTCATGAAAACAAATTTAACTTAAAAAAGAAAATATTCATATCCTGGTCTAATAGAGATTCCACAACACCACTTCTCGATATGTTTTTGTAGCATGAACTCCTGTATGACTTATTTCTCGCTGGTCGTACTTTCTTTTCGGATCATCTGCCTTGAAAGTTCACAAACTTAATTTTATTCATAATAATCAAGTTATCTCATAAAGTAAAAAAAAATACATATAACTTTTTTAATACTTATGTAAGCATCATTTTGACGCGAACAACACTTCTATATCTCTACTGGTTAGATGGATATCAGGGTTGATGGAAAACAAATGTTACGCTTTTTCACCCTTTTAGGTGTAGAATTTCGAAAAATCTTTATTTCACATCTTAGACACTTGTTTAAGTATCCCATTGAAGTGCCAATCATGACGGTAGCCCGTTCAGTCGAATCAAAACAGATGATACATTAAAAAACACGAATGACCCCTGTACAGTACCAAAAGTTCGAACTTCGAAAAATCTAAAAACGTTTTTGCGATTTTTTTTGAAATCATCATCCTGCAACAAAAATTAACTGTATATCTAGATGGGTTCGATAGATGTCGAGGATTTATCTAAAACACATTACAGGTCTTTTCACCTCCTAAGAGAGTGAAAATCGAAAAACCCTTGAATCTCTCTTTAGAATACTTAACTGGTGTCTCTAGGATGTGAAGAACACGACAATAGCCCTTTGGGTTCAAGATATGTAGACGAATAATTGAAAACACGTTTCATCATTTTCCACCCCCTTTCACGTCTTTAGGCAGGGAATTTTGAAACTTCGTGAAATTTCTTTTCGGGTGTTTGAGTAAGCTTCAATCTTAAACAAAAATCACGTCACTATATAAAAATCAATGGAATCGATTTATAACGACTGTGAATCGAAAGTACATTTTACCCTTTTTTTAACCTCTTTGGGGCAGAATTCGGATAATATATTTAACGGAATATGGTATATTTACAAAAACATCAATCTAAAGCAAAGAGCACTTCTATATCTCGATTGGTTCGATAGATATAGAGGAAAAATCGAAAACCCATTTCACGTATTTTCATCACCTTAACTAAAGAATTTCGAAACGTCTTCGAGTCCTGTCATAGATATTTGTATACGTAACCAATTGAAGTAAAAATCATGACGATAGGCAATTGTGTTTCAGTAATATAAACGATTCATAAACAAAACATTTTGCCAGTTTTTGCTGCTTGGAGGAAGAACTTAAAAAAATCCTAAAAAATGTTTTTGCGTATTTACGTAAGCAAAATTTTGAAGTAAATACCAACTCTCTATCCCGAAGGATTCGATAAATATCTTTTCACCCCCTTAAACATTGAATTTCGAAAATTTCTTAAAATGACTAATATGCATTTTTATGAGTGTCATTTTGAAGTAAAAATCACAATGATAGGCCGTCGGGTTCGAGCTCTATCGACATTTCTTCGGAAACACATTCCACCTTTTTTCACCCCCTTAATTATCGAATTTCGATAATCCATTCTTAGTTGGTGCCTACGGATCAAGGGGAAGCTTCCCTCAAAATTTCATGGTTTTAGGTCCAGCGGTTTGGGCTGAGCGTTGATGAGTGAGTGAATGAGCGTGTCAGGACACTTCATTTTATATGTATACTAGCCGGCTGGCTGTGGCTTTGCCCACGTGAAATTATGCCATGTAAACAGTAACTCTGGATAAAATATGTGATGAAGGCATTTAACAGCTAGCGTACTCAATAACAGTGCACTATAATTAACTGTCTTAGCTCACTGTAAAGAGCGCGCGCAATATGCTCGTATGATGTCATAGTAATTCCCATCGCAGAGTCTCACGAACCCGTAACCCCACCCCTCCCACACCACAAACTTTATACAATACCTGAGTGAATGCTTAAAGGCATGCCGTGATAATTCTTTCGTATGTACAGGCTACAGTCCAAAGAGGTTTTATTTATGAGTAGGTTGGCAAAAAAGAAACAATTGTTGAGTTATTTATCCGAGATCATTCTCTTTTTTCGGGAGACTGTAACATTTTACTGCTTTTCATATCCTTTATTTTCGAATTTCATAAAATTCTGAATTTGATTTGTAGATATTTACATAAGCTTCATTCTTATCAATAAAACATCTCGATATCTCAACGGGTATGAACGGTACAGATGATTATTTGATAACACATTTTACTTTTTAACAGCTTTCAAGGACGAATTACGAAAAATCCTGAAATTACTTTTTGTTATATTTACGTAATATTCATTTTAAAGAAAAAATCATTTAATTTTCAATATTTCCACTGGTTTAGGAGATAAGTGGGATTAATTAAATACACGTTTTAATTTTTAAGAGCTTTCAAGGACGAATTTCAAAAAATCCTAAAACAGCTTTTTATATATTTAATCAACCATCAGTTTAAAGAAAAAATCACCTCACTATCTGAAATGGTTTAGGAGAAATCACATAGTAATGAAAAACACATTTTACAGCTTTTCACCTCCTTAATTTTCGAATTTCGCAAAGTCGAAAAATTCACCATTATGCATTTCTTCGGGCAATAATATGACGTTAGGTAAATTATGATAGCTTTCCTATCACGAATTCTTTGAAAATACATTTCACCACTTTTCACACTTTTAATTATCGAATTTCGAACAATCTATTTTTATTTGGTGCCTACGGGGTAAGGAGAAGCTTCCCTCAAAATTTCATGGTCCTAGATCCAACGGTTCAGGCTGTGCGTTGATGAGTGAGTGTGTCAGGACACTTCATTATATATATTAAGATATATATAATGCGTCACTGTTTACGTTTTATATATTCGTGTTAAAATTTGGGTTCTGATATCAGGGCATGAGAAGTATATTTCGCTCTACAAACTTGTAAACAGTTTTTTATCTTATGTCTTTTTGAGTGTTCAAAGTGTTAGTTGAGTATCTATTTAAGCGCAATTTACATTAGCATTACAAATGTTTCGTTTTGGTAAAGGATGTAGCTTTAGCAATTATGGCATATGCATATGCTCTCTGTTGAGAGTTTCATATACTTTTTGTTGTTCTGTTATTTTTATTTTGATCCATTACACAAAACATTTTATAACTAATTAAATAAAAAAATTGAAATGTAGTCTTTGCTTACATTTTTATTGAATTTTTAATAGATAATATTAGAATTTTTTCTTTTCCAACAAAAAAATGCTTCACGAACTTAACTTACTAAACAAAGACTGACAATCTAGTGGTACTGAGCGTATCAACGAAGCTAATAAACTAGAGCTATAAAATATAACAATTGAATTTTTGGCATTAGTTCGCCAATTGCTAAAATGCTATGCAGCGTCGAGTGGAGAGAAACTAAGTAACTGTTTACGATTTCACAATTACTTGTGTGTTACAAAGTCGTACACATTGCAATAAATTATTTCTGCTACACGTAAATAACCAAATACTTTCTACCATATAAATTGTACGTTAAATAACGATTACATTAGGGAAGTGTTCTAAATTTCAATTTATAAGTTTTCAGGAATTGAAGCATTAATCATTAACAAAAAGTTCGCATGATTATATTACAATTCTAGTTTATAATTCATGCTTCAAGTGCTGCGAAACGCCGTCTACGTGAAGAAAATTGTATATACTTGTGCTAGATTTAAATTATCCTAAATGCACGTAAGAGTCTGAATATTTAACCATTTAACATATGTCTTGTCTGATAATATAATTGAGCAAGTACTGAATAATCTGTAACGTCAAATATGCAAGTGTTTTGGAGAAACCATGATATTTTTTAACAACTTAATGCTACGAGAATTAAAAAATCTCCATTTATTGACTTTACAAGTGAAAAGTGTTAATAGAAACTCAACGTAATGCAACTGCTAAGTGTAATGCGCTATAAACACTAGGTGCTGGTATTTTTTACAAATATCGATTGTAAATTATTCCGCCCTGTAGATCAAAAATTTTAAAATATGCAAGTATCAATATTTATTGATCAATTACCATATTATAATACAAAACGTAATGCAAAAAAATAACATAACTTAAAATAAATCTCATAAAACTACATGTTTGAATTTCAAATTCATTGAAATGATTACACTGGTTGTACACTGAAAAATATTTCGTTCGTGTTAGGCTAATTTTATGTTATGCTAATTGACTATAAATTTACGTACATAATTAAAAAATAAATACTTGCACTGACAGCAACCAGCATGTATCAATCATTTCACATTTGTTCAAAAATTTCATTTGTATTTTCTGTACAATGTCATGGCTTTCCACACGAATATATAACTAAACGTTTGTATTGGTTGTACTTAAAACGCCTGAAGTTATCTTACTGTGTCTGTTAAAATAATGTTGTGAAAATATATTGCCTTGTTGACACATACCCCTTACACTATTTTCTATAACGTGAAGCGATACACTGCATGGCGTGACAAAAATGTCCTCTTTAGTGCAAGTATTTTTAAGTAATCCCACTACTCCTTCTCGAACACAGCAGACAAGGAAATCTAAGAGATTAAATAGTCCGTAAATAAAGATCGTGCCATGTTTGTTTCGAGGTGAACTGGTAAAGCTGAGAGAGAACATTCCGAAGGGAAACTTCTGTTTGTCAATGTCACGAGCTGCCGCAGACTTTGACGTGACAGGCTCGCAAAAAGTTATCTTTATTTATAAATAATGCAGCTTGGCTTGCAGGGTGTAAAATAGAAACAGAAGGAGAACTAGTTTATAATAAAAAAAAAACATATTACGAGTTTATAAACGTATAGGCTAATTCTGGAATGAGTACAGGTATAGGCACTTGATTTTCGCGAAAGAAAAATTTTGCAACATTTCATTTAAATGCCTTCCGGACACACCTGTAGCTTTGCGTCGTGAGTGAGAGATTTCGGTCAGTGCTTAACACGGAGGTCTTTAGCGCTGGTGAGGAGTGACATGAGTGAGTATGGAGCAGCACCGGAATGAATGGGCAGTAGGGAACGGGAGATCCTCGAGAAAAACCCGCCGACACGTCACCGGCATCGTCCGGCACGATACCCACATGGGAAAATCCGGGGACCGACCCTGCCGGGAATCGAACCCGGAAAGCCTTGGAGGGAGGCAATGGTCAGACCGTTCGGCCACCGCGGTCATAGCATTGCGTCGTGATTAATGACTAGATGTTTCTAACCTTCAGCATATTGTGGTTATACCTGCTAATCACAGACGTGTGACGTCACAGTGCACTTGTACTAATTCGAACAGTGACGACCCTACTTGGGAGTACTGAGTACTGGTTAGAAATGTCCGCGTTTGACGCGCGGGACCAGCGGAGTGATAAGAGTCAGAGCACCACACTCGACGATAGGCACATGGTCTCTATTCGCAGCGCTAAACTAGCGTGCAATGTTTTCTCATAACTCTTTTTCCTATGGGACTTTAAGCGGTGACCCTGTAATTTTATTTTTGCATATTATGAAGTTAAGACCAAGGCACGCACCTCATTTTGCAATTTACGGATTCAGGTCGTATTTTCAGAGCTACAGCAGTCTAAAAAAGCCGTTTTTAGCCATTTATAGAGGCCCAAAAATCATGTTACTAACAAGCATACTGAATTTTCAAAAAGTGTCATACGTAGTTTCAAGTGAGTGTTCTTTTCACAGATAACAACAATAAGAATAAGTTCGGCGGTTTCACGTAAAAAAGTATTCGCGTGACACGCCACCACACAGCCCAACGGCAAAGTACACAGTCCTCTTAAGAGGGCGTGGTACATTTTCAACGCTAAAAGCATTAATCTATAACTGTAGGTTTCTTGAAGCCAATTTGCGAAATTAAACAATAGCAATCCTAGACAATAGTTTGTCAACGTTTTAAACAAAATCGTTTCCAGTGTTACGTACTTCTGAGGCACAATCTCTGACGCAGGAGCCTCGTGCATTTAACTGCGGCGCACGAGATCACGCGTAATGAATGAGTAATTTTGGATAAATATTTACTCATAAATTTGGCAAATACCTTTATGTAGGTTTGTCATTGAGTATTTTATCCATATTGGCTTCGAAAATAAGCGTAGAAATAAATGGGTTTTTAAGCGATTATTTATCTACAACGCATTCTTAAAGGCACATGCTCAATAATCTAAAAGCACAGCTGTAGATGTGCACACAAGTAGAGGCCCCTATTCTCTGATGAAAATATTTCTGAACCAGTTTGTGTCAATTCCTCATGTGCACATCTGCATCTCTGCTTCATGTTTCTTGAAGTTTGCTGCAAGTCACAGACGTGCGGAATCGCAGTAGGCCCTAACCTGTTTATGACTGGTACCCTCAATAACGAACTTTGATTCTGCAGAGGCGCACTACCAATATTAATCTAGCAGAACTGGAGATGTGCATGCAAGACATTGACACAAGTTGGTACAGAAAGCATTTCATGAAAATCAGGAGACCCTACACATAATACATTGAAACTAAGTGGAGAAAACAAAAATTTATAATGGAATTAATCTCCTTACTATATGTGTTTCCACTTCTAGGTGGTAGTAATAGGTAAATGAAGATAGTCATAACGCATGTTCAATCCCAAGGCTTTAATCCTGCGTTGTAAGGCCATGGCCTTTCATTTATTTCAAACAATTGCAAATAACTGGAATATTACTAAACCAAATACTTAGAAAAAAATTTAGACGTGTACAGTCGTACGATACACAATATTTTTGGCAGAGAGTTTTATAAGATAATGAACCGCTCGCTAGTAAAAAATTATTTTGCATAATTTTTGCCTATTTTCACAACAAAATATGAGATAATGCAGGGACAAAAATTTAAAATCCATTTGGAGTATTTCAACAGAAAAATTCAGATACAAACTATGATACATAAATGTTAAAACTGTAAGAATGTATTTTATGTACGTATTAATTTGCGTTAAAAAAAGTATTTTCGAAACTACAGCAAAACTAAAGAGAGAGGCCTTAATCGCCACTTTTGTTTGGACAAAACAAATTCAAGTGATCGCACGTCGTACGTTACATAAGCAAGTACAGTAATTTGTAAAAAAAAAATTATAGCATTCTACTTGCATGCACAACATTAATGATCAACTAAATGTGTGGATTTATTAGCCTTTATTTAGTTTGCATCTAAAACAATTAAGTGAAAGTACGGTGCACGTGAGCGTGCTCTGAGAAATTCGCCAGCTAGCGACACCGTGCGCCAAGATTTCCTCAAGCAAAATTCAAGAGCAGCTCCAAATGTAATCAAATCTGGATCGCCTTGTGGGTAGGGAAGTGGTTACACCAATGCACCACTGTTGGCTACTTGTAGGATAGGAAATATGTGAAGGTGAAACGAAAATCTATCACTTTTATGTCACAGAGTCAAGGCGATATATATATATATATATATATATATATATATATATATATATATATATATATGTGTGTGTGTGTGTGTGTGTGTTACACATCCATGACTATTTATTAAATATAATAGTATCTATATAAGAAAGGTATAATTTTTTAAATTTTCTTAAAATTATACAATATTCTGCATTGAGCTCTGTTATATGCTAATGTGTCTGAATATAAAACACTCTTCTCAAAAATTTTAAAATATTATGTTATTTAAAAGGTTGTAATAATATATATATAATTTCATGTATGTGTGTAGTTCTTCAGGAATTATTTTATTTAAAAAAAAAAATATGCGAAAAGCGTGTTTTATTGGAGACATAAAAAATTAAAACAGAAATTAATGTTTAACAACTAGTTACAAATAAAACTTTCCTAAATGTAATGCTAAGAAATGTAGAACTTATATGAATATAATTAACCTAACAATGTCAATTGGTCATTAAGACACAATTTTAGAAGATATTATTGCATATACGAATTTTTCAACTCATGGCACAACGATCACGTTGTAAAGGCTAGAAATCAAGTTTAGTTTTTATGTTCGCTTTGAAACAGCAAAAATAAAATACTCTATAAGAAAAAGTTTTGAATTTTTAGTCAAAAATTTACTTAGAATTTTTTAAAATGACAAGTTAAATATTTTATTCAAAATATACACGAACTTACGTATGCCATTGCTATGAGAACTATTGTCTGAGAAACTTACGAACTTAAATTCCTCTGTACTTTGAACACGGTCGAGAAATTCACTTGCGCTAAGAAATACTAGTTAATTTAACTACAATACCTTCCAAAAACCTGTTTTACAGAAAATCCTTTCGTATAGTAGAAAAACGGTTTAATACTTGTTGTTAGTTGAAGAATACATTCATATTAGTTTGTAAGCACAGAATACCGAGTAGTGTTCAGAGCTTTGGCAAAACATGGTGTATTTGAAAACTGCTAAATATATATTTGAAGTTTTCTGCTGCCGAATCTTATTGAAGGAAATTGCTCAACATATATAATCACCATTTAATGTCGCAAACTGGTGTGCAATCGATTACAAAAGACTACTCGTTTAATAATTCTGGAACCTAGGGGCAAATATGAGACTTAAATAAGCACAGTGAGTATTTTTTAAATTAAATCCGCTCTATTCGGCTTCTAACGCACGAAATAAATCAACCTAGGCAGCCTTCGTGAAAACCCAGAGCTTTTAATATACTAACGTTGAGCTCCCATAGGCGACAGACAAAAGTGTTTCACTCTCTCCTCGAAAAAGTAGAGCATCAATATTTGGTTACGGTGAGTAGTTTTGACACAACATACATTTCAGGATAGGACAGATATTTCCAGTAGAAGGAAAATGGCGGATCGGGGACAGGGGCTGGGGGCTGAGGTTGTGAGGTTGACCTTGACCTTTGACCCCATGACCTTTGACCCCATGACCTTGACCTTGACCTTTGACCCCCCTGTAACCTGACACCCCGACGCCATCTTGTTTCCGGCCGCCATCTTGTTTCCGGCCGCCATCTTGTTTCCGACCGCCATCTTTAATGACGTCAATTTCGAAAAATAAAAAAAAAAAATTTCAAAATAAAAAAAAGTTTAAAAATTCTGCCATCTTGTTCCGACCGCCATCTTTAATGACGTCAATTTCGAAAAAATTAAAAAAAATTAATAATTTCCAAAAAAAAAATTTAAAATTAAAAAAAAAGTTTAAAAATTTTGCCATCTTGTTCCGACCGCCATCTTGGAGGTTTCTTCCGAGTCTTCCAAAAATTTTTTGATTTCGCATTCCATCCTAACCCCACACATATTTAATAAAAATTTTTATAGAAAAACTTTTTAATAAAATTCTTGTTAGTAAAGTCTTTGTAATAAAAATAAAATAATTTAAAATATTT
>PNEQ01048429.1:17100-48986 GCA_003012365.1 Medauroidea extradentata | reverse complement strand
ACTAATAGCGAAATAATAATAACGGAATTTCTTTATTTTCTGGATGCTTCGGAAACCCGTGTTTAGCTAGTCAGTCCCACGCCTCTCTCGACGGCTGCAACTAGTGTCTCCACAACTAATTCCCGGACGACGCGAATACCCGCGCTAGGGCACAACCACCTCTAGTGGTGCCTGCGACAAGAGTCTCGCAAACCAATATCTCAATCCCTGCGAATTCCCGCGGCTCCGGACACAACCACCTATCGTGGTGTCCGAACAGCGAGTCTCACAAATATAACACGCGAATATCCGCGGCAAAGTATACAACTACCTCTCGTAGTGTCCGAATTGCGAGTCCTCTATGATACGCGGACCCCCGCGAATACCCGCGGCTCGGGACAAAACCACCTCGCGTGGTGTCCGGAACACGAGTCCTCAACAAACCTCACACACGCGCTCGCGGCACTTTCCCTAAAACTCTCCCCATTTACTCCCAGCCAATCACAAGCTCTGTGGACGACTGACATAACTAAACATTGTATTTTCCTCCGCACCGGTTTAATATATATTTTCAAATTTCACACAGCTTGACACTAACGTACACACCAACTTATGTACAAAATTTCAACTCTCTACGCTAACTAATAATAAAGTTAATATTTAATTTTACTGCAGGGGGTAAGCGAAGCCACGCCCCTGAGCTGACCTACTTCTTGCCCCTTTATCCTTGGTTCCCACACAAATTCAAGGCTGTGGGCGAACTCTCGGCCTCCATTCCTAGCTTTCTCTTTCCCTCGGCGTGAAGGGTTAAATAGCCGTGACACAATTCAAAATACTCCTCTCTAGCCCTTCGCCTCTGGCCAATATACAAAACTTAATTTAAAATAAATGCAATTAAACAAATTATTACGATTGAACAAGATTAAACACATAATTCTGATTACAATGAAATGTCAACGGATTCTCTACGACAATTTTATCACATTTTGCATTATTTACAATGAACATTACATTTAATAGATACAAATGGCAAAGAGGCCTGTTACAGAGTATCTCCTTAAAATCGAAAATAGAGATTTACCAAGCATAAAGTACTCCCCTACTTCAGCACATGAAATTGAAAAAAATATTCAATCCCTGAAACCTAAATGCTCATATGGTTTTGATGGCATTTCTAGCATAATATTGCAAAATTGCGCAGATAAAATCAGCTATCCCTTGAGTGACATTAGTAATTGTATGATAACAACTGGTAAATTCCCTGATAGATTAAAGGTTGCCATTGTTAAACCCTTGTACAAAAAGAATGATAGAGAGAAGGAAGAAAATTACAGACCCATCTCTCTTCTTTCAGCTTTCAGTAAAATTTTTGAGAAAGTCATTTATGGGAGACTAATTAAACATTTTGAGCAAAATAATATTCTTTCACCTTCACAATTTGGGTTTAGAAAAGGATCATCTACTGTAAATGCAGCGTACCACCTTACAACAAAAATATTAAATATATTAAATAACAAAGAATATGCCCTAGGAATATTTTGTGACTTGTCTAAGGCATTCGATTGTGTTAACCATGAAATATTAACTAAAAAACTAAAAATATATGGTATAAATAATAAGTTAATTTTACTGATCAAATCCTACCTATCTGAACGTAAACAGAAAGTATTGGTAAATGATCCTCTGACTGGTGTAGAAGTAGTATCAAGTTCTGGTAACATCCGACATGGGGTACCACAGGGTTCTATATTGGGTCCATTGCTTTTCTTAGCATACATAAATGACCTACCAGCATATCTGGGGAAAGATGCTACAACAGTTTTGTTCGCAGATGATACAAGTATTCTTATTAATGCAAAAACACAAACAGAACTTGAAACAAACTCAAATAACACATTCAGTAAATTAATAGATTGGTACAGATTAAATAAACTAGTTCTTAATTATGATAAAACTAATTTTATTAGCTTCATTACAAATAATAAAGAAATTCCAGGGTTTCAAATCAGTTATTTAAACAATAATATTCAACAGGTTACAACTGTAAAGTTTTTAGGTTTAGAAATTGACCATAAAATGAATTGGAAAAATCACATTCATGTTACTTGCAAAAAACTTGGTGCTGCCTGTTACTCATTAAGGTGCCTTTCACAGTTTGTTTCTAAAGATACATTGAAATCGGTTTACTATGCTTATTTTCATTCCATTTTGACATGCGGTATATTATTTTGGGGAGACGCAACTGAATCAAAGAAAGTATTTATTCTCCAAAAGAAAGCGTTAAGCATTATATGCAACAAACGACCTAGAGACACTTGCAGAGGATTATTCAGGGATGAGGGAATTTACACTCTGACTAATCAATGTATTTATAATGCGTTGTTATTTATAACTGATAACCTGGACCAGTTCCAAATGAATCATGAGGTGCACAGTTATAACACTAGATGTAATGATTGTTTTCAATGTCACTAACCGTTTTTCCGAAAGGGCCCTTGTTGACACTAGTAAAAGTTTACAATTCTTTACCCAAACAATATAAAGAATTATGTTCTTCAAACAAAAGAAAATTTAAGGCCAAAGTAAAGAAATTACTGCATGATAAATGTTTTTATAACATTAATGAATATTTTAAAATAAGTAATACTTTTAGCCTTGACTAAGGGAGCCATACATGCAGTCAGTAAGCCTGTTTAGTGTTTGTACATATCAGATGTGAAGGCTTGCTATGGTGCTATGTCCTTACTCAATATGAATGTTAAGAGATGTTTTAGTTTCGTGTTTATTATTTTGTCTAGTATAATAAGCTAGTTATAAAATTTGTAAATATTTGTTGTATGTAGACCTTGACGTACTCTATACCCCAATTGTATACTATACATGTAAGGGATCAACAGAGTGAATATAATAAATAAATAAATAAATCTAAAACTATTTCATTAACAATTTTGCATTGGCCAATATTATACATTCTCGATTTACTGGGAAAACGTTCAGTGAACCAGGGGCTGGCTATGCCGTATAACTTAAAGGAAAACAAAAGCCGTAGAGTTAGGTCATTGTTGTACAGAGGATCGGAAACGTGATCATTACTAACCCCAAAACATTGAGAAAGCTATGCGAGTCAAGGTATTTTATATACGAAGGTGTCAATTTTCTTGTATCTTCCACGCTAACCTCTAAGTTTACGAAAATTTGTAAACCGCGTCGTAAGTTAGTTGCTGAAATCTGCAACCTGCCCTTACCTGAAGAGATCCAAGAAGATATAAACATGAATGCGTCATTCTTATCCTCTGACGGCCTCACGGTTAGGATAAGAATTGGGTTTTTACAATTACTGTATTCCCACCGTAGCGAGTGGTGTATTGAGCGGAGCTCACAAGTCCTTAATACGTACTCTTGAACATGACAAAATACCAGCTGTTCCCGCTATGGTGGAGAATATAGCAGTTATAAAAACTGAATTCTTATCCTAACCGTGAGGTAGTCCAAGGATAAGAATGACGTACTCGTGTTTCGATCTTCTTGGATCTCTTCAGGTAAGGGCAGGTTGCAGATTTCAGCAACCACCTTACGACACGGTTTACAGATATTCGTAAACTTAGAGGTTGGCGTAAAAGGTAGAAGAAACTTGACACCTTTGATTACATACCACAAAGAAACAGAGTTAACTATTTTCTACGAATTTCTAAGATGACTTATCGAATGGCCAATATGGTGTGTTAATCTTTGTAAACATTAATTGAATGATGGAATTCCGCATTAAATATGTGCTTATAAACAAGACATTTGCATCATATGTAACAATATTAATCCTATTTAATTCATTTTTTTTGGGTGACTAAAAATGTGGCGAACACATCGTCAGCACATAAACGACCTATATCAGTAGCTTCACGTATGTCAAAAACATGCTATCCCCTCCTGTATACAGCCAACACTATGCCGTAAAATATCGCTGAACCTACAAGAAGAAACCAATAATAGTTAACTGCGCCGAACTATACATAACTTCATTTTTCCCTCCAAACTGCAATTTCAATCTGTTTACTGGAAAACGTATTCGACAAGATTTATGTGTGGAATTTTGAACTGAACAGAAAAGAAGCGTGCAGACACAATAAATAAGCATTCTTCTTTATGTGATGCAGACAGACGGAACTTATATTTTTAAAAATGTAGCCTATAGTTATTTGCGTGCTACGGGCGAACAAGTTTAATTGTGCCGTTGGTACAAAGGTAAATTAGATTCTACAAAACATTTAAAAACTACGTGAATTGGATAGAAATAAATCGATTTCAATTGATAGCAGTGCGAAACTGTCGTTTTTTACTAGAAAATATCTGTAACTTCATTTAAAAATTCGATGCCAAACATACAGGGAATAATTCAACCACGTTAATGTAGAATTTGTATGTAGTAACGGGCAGTGATACTTTTTTTCAAAGATTGATTTCAAAAGTTCTCAGTTTAACGAGAACCAGCAATACACATAGTGTATTCACATTATTCTACAGAGTGCTGCGAAATAACATTTGTGATCGAGGGTTGTCAGTCGTCTCGAGTTCGGGAGATGCGTTTTGCAGTCACCAGATTGGCATATGACTGAGAAAAACGCTACACATAGTGGATGGACACGCAATGGACATAAAGTACAGAAAAACAGAACTACACGTAAGCGAATAATTAAGATCAAGCAGCCTTTGTCTCTCGGAGAGGAAATATGAGGTTAAGTGTGAACGCGACGAGTTCCAACTGTGGGCGACTGTTATGCCTGCAGAAACACCAAAACTACGTGTCTTGGGAGTAAAACTAGTAAACTGCCTGACTACAATTTTTTTTATATTACAATGGAAATGGATTATAGTAACTTTTTGATGTCATTGGGCTTTACGTCTTGTCGACAGCGAGGTCATTACATAAGGACAGGCACTGGGAAAGGAGTCGACCATAGTCTACGTTTAGGAACAATCTTTGGAGCGATGTCGGGAAACCATGCGAAAATCGAAATCAGGGGCTCGAACGCGGAACCTCCCGAACGTGAATCAAGCGTGGGTTTTTGTTACAATAACTTTTTATAGAGAACGCCTCTTGACCTGAATCTAAAAAAAATTTAACGGCAATATAATAGATAGTTTTGAAATCTCTACAAGCGATCCTTGAGCCAGTGTTGGGGACATCAGCCTACCACATTTATCTCCTACGATGCACACATATGCGCAGGAAGGCCAGATGGCCGGGAACCCGTCGCGCGGTAACGGAACTCTGCGCTGCTGTAGCGGTTGATACAACCTCCGCACGTGCGCGTTAATTATCAACCCCCCATCCTCGCCACCCAACATCTGCTCAAACCAGGGCTGGGCTGCCCTCCGTGGCGCGCGACAACGGGACACTCGTCGCAGCGCGCGTCTGCCGTCGTCGCGTCCAACACTTATGGTAAGTAACCTACTGCGGTGGTTGGTAGGTTTCCTCAGTAGCGGGACCAGGTTTGTCCGACCACCAGGTTATGTCTGCAAGCTTGCAAGCAACTCAGGACCTCGATGAACGCAACAAAACTCTACGTGGTTACTTCATAAACGGTTCAAGATGAAATGTAGCTTTTCACAGGATAATCTAGTGACTTATAACCAAGTTGACAAAATTATTTTAGAATGTATTTTTTTTTTTAAATTGAAAGCTAACCTTGTCTAATATTTAACGCTGTAAATATTATTACATACTTAAAACAAAACACATACAGTAGAGACCTACTTCTGTTACACCTAGCGAGGAGGCGAAACGGTTCCATGTTGGTCACGCATTCGGGAGGAGCCGGCCATCCTCCTGATTTCGGTTTCCAGTGGTTCCCAGAAACCGCTCCAGGCGAACACGTATATATTCTTATTTATTTAATGACTTTGTTTGTGGTGAAGTTCAGGATTCCGCCTTCTTCTACACTTAACCACGTCTATACAAATAAAACACACAAGTGTGAATAACAATAAGTAAAACTATAACTACAATTAACTCTAAAATCAAAATAATAAAAATTATTCATTTAGTTAACTGGGAACATTAAAAAAATTTAATTGCTTTAATAACTATCGATTATTAAATAAAATAAAATAAAAAATATTTAAAAACATGACAATTCCTCTGGGATTGCTTTTTCCTCTGTTTTTCGTGTGTATTTTACGTCTGTTTATTTGTTCTTTTTTGTACTTTGTCATTCAACACATACGTTATCAGCAAAACATGAGCAATGGCGTATGTCCACAAACCAATGAATCCTGATTATAAACTCCATTGCAACAAACATTTAAAAATCTGAAAACCTTCCTTTATGTTGTATTTTGAAAGGAAACAAAATTGTAAGATCAAGCACATATTTGTTCGCACGTGCAAACAAGGCCTATTGATGCAAGTTGTTACCCTGGAAGTCACCAAAACAGGTAAGATTACTAAATTAAACCAAATTTATAAATTAAATTCGTTCCTTTATTTAATCTATAAATGAAAGTACCATTTTTCTTTGTTCCCAGTCTGCTACTCAATATTTACACTTAGTATGTACTGCACTTAATATTTCTACACCACCCAACAAGTCTAATATTATCTGATTTACGTATCGCAAACCAATCTACAACTTATACAATGCTCCAACGTAATTTCACTTGAAAAAAAAAATTCTCTCGATGTTTCGTCAAAAAAAAAAAAAAACAGCCGCATTTCCGCACTCCAGTTCAACTTACTTGTCTATCGCTCTCTTAGTTTTCCTCTCTGCCTGGCACTCCCGCTGTCGCAGACTTCCCGTCGATTCATCGCCACCACTCGTTGACTTCTTCGTTATTACCACGTAGTCCCTTGGCATCTGACACCTTGTTGTTTGCTGCCTCGTCGTCTCCCAAACACGAGCTATAATGCTCAGGCTCTGTCGACTCGGCGGCCACTTCCGTATTTAAAGTGAATGTCACCTCACAAATCAACTGTACGCAATGTCCATGCACTACTATATGGACAGTGTTATGCAAAAAAAGAGTCAACCCTCAAATCTACAAACAATTAACATTGAAGTATGGTGAATGCCCTCAAGGTGATTTTGTGTTATGGCTTACTTAAAAATATGTGGCATATTTACATTAATATACTTAGTAAGTTTGTCAGATTCCTCTAGACGTAAATATTATATTTTGGATATAAATATAAATGTGGGTTGAATCTTTTTTTGCATAACACTGTCCGTATGTGCTGCAAACTAAGTTTATCTATTTATAATTGTACACTTTGACAAATGGCAAAATAACTGTACCTGCAGTACCTTGCCATTAATTTTAAATACGTTTATAATAACACATATATTTTCAATAATTGTACAGTACTAAATGTTATATTTTTAGTGCAATTTTTAAAACAGTTCATAAAAGGTTGAATTTACCGTGCGGCATCTATACCGCAGAGCACACAGCCATTGCATGTTGGAGCAGTGCAGGAATGAAGAGCGAAGGAAACGGGAGATCCCCGAGAAAACCCGCAACATCCGGGGACCAACCCCACCGGGAATCGAACCCGGAGTGCCTTGCTGGTAGGCAAAGGGTCTGACCATTCGGCCACCGCAGCCCCGTCTACCTTGTTGACAGAAGCACTTCTGTGTAAAAACAACACATAGGTTACTTTTTTTTTTTAGTTCAACAGGGTACTTTTCAATCCAACATATTATAAATTGAATATATTATTTTGACACACACACACAAAATACATTTATACTTCCCTTCGTAAATAATAAAGATGACGCCAGCAGCAAGTTTTAACGACTGACATAAAATACGCACAACCACAAATGGCTTTCACTGCTTCCGCGTTCTAAAGTTGGAAAGCCAAACTACACACATGAGCAGACGGGAAGAAATTTTTTCGTGGCTGGAAAATTCCCGGGCCGGTGACTGGGAAATCAACTCAACATCTTTAATATAGTAGTTAAAGTCATAACTATTCAACATCTGCATGTTTCGTAACTTATACAGCAAACTTTGGAAAGCGATTCCTTACAAAAATCATTACATTACGAAAACGACTATTGAGTATGTCCGGAAACGATGTCTAACGGAATAAAAACCACCTTAAATTATGAAACTTGAAACCGTATTTTTAAAATAAATTATAGTTGTACCTAGTGAACTACTAATGTAACTTGTTTCCAGACTTCATTCTAACTTTGCAAACTATAGTTACAACTAGCATAAAATAAACCTTTACGCAGACTTTTCGGTTTGTAAATTTGTATGACCGCATCACATTAAAGTTTTATTATAATAGCTCGTAAAAATAATTACTACCTAGATTTCCCCAATGTTTACACATAAGCAGTAATACAAAATTCTTCATAAAATGCATACACAAGTGAGGCAAATGTTTTGAAAACGACTACCATAATTGAGAGTTTTTTTATGACCGATTATAAACTAAAATTTAATGCTGGCAAATTTGGAAAATTAAATACAAAAAAATATGCCCATAAAGTCTATAATTATGTCAGGTAGCAGTACAAGAATAAATTTAGCTTTCATTTCACACCTCGGAGAACAATTAATTTATTAAAAATTAAATCCACAAACAAATCAATACAGCAGGGCATGTAAGTATGCGTATGTTACTTGTTTAGATATTTAGTTTAAAGATGACAGTCATTTTTATAGTTTTATTACTACTCCATTATTTACATTGTTTGATATATTTCTACCAGACACTATATTCTAACAGTAGCTATTACCAGCACAACATAATATACCTATACACCGAGCTATATGATAGTATTACATGGAGACTGGGTCATTAGCTCAGAACTCATGTGACGATTCCTAGGAGATTTGATGAATTAGCAGGAACACTATAAGCCACATTAACATAAATTATTACCGTAATTAAAGCGATTATTACATTTTCTAAATTACGACCATACAATCATTTTTATTTGTTTGTCCTGGCTCTTGAAACAATGGATTGATTCCTAACAAAAATCTGTGCACTGAAACCTGCCCCTGCAGCCTACCATTCAGCGCGCGAGTTTCTGGAAGTTCCGGACAAAGGGCATGGTGGATCAGTGGTAAGGTAAGGTAAGTGGGTCGACAACGAGGTCATCAGAGACGGCGACACAATTTGGTACAATGAAGGGAGTTGGGATAGGAGTCGACAATGGCCTTTGTTAAGGAACCATCCTGTTGCCACTTGCGCTTGTCCCAAAACCTTTGGAGCAAAAATTTTACTTACTCTGACGGTGTCCCAAAACTACAAAGTAATTACTCTGAGCATCTCTGAAGAGTAAAATATTTACTCACGTGATTTCATTGAGTAACTGAGAGTAAAATTAATATGCTTATGTGAAAAGTGAAAAAATGGGAGAAATTTACATGTTACACTTTGAAAAGTTATTGTAATTAGGTCTAAGTAACGATATTATATTTTTGGACGTACATTGAATACCCGTAAATAAATATATGTTTCCAATATTAAACTGTACCTATAAAAAACATACTCCCTTTGTAATATGTTTTATTGTCCCAATAATTTACAATTGTAGCTATTAACGAGTGTGTTTAGTGAATTGTGTTAAAACGTAACATTAACTTCAAAATGACTGAGATAAAGAACTGAAGTATTAATGTAAATAGATAATGAGAATGTTCGTTAATACCTGTTTGAATAATTGTTGAGAACATTGTGAAATAAATAATTCATTGTAAGTTTCCTTGCTCCGTGATTTCCGTGGTGAGCGGGGAATATAGTTTCATAATTTTGCATGTTACTGATTTGCTTCATTTTCATATTACAGGTGCTGGAGTGATTTTGTTGGGATTATTTTTATTTTATAAGACAGGAGGACTACTGTTATCGTTTAAACTCTTTCGTGAGACTGTCAATACACTGTTTCTAACCTTTCTACATATATTTGCTGTCTACACAAATCAAACATACCTCGGTTAAAATTAAACTTGCAAATCACCTAGGCCTAGTTTTGTTGAGTCCTTGAACGAATGTCGAGTGTATCTGCAACACATGAGTACAGGTACTGAACAGTTTGATTTATGACTCGCTGAACGACGAAATCCACACGTAATGCACTCATACCATGTCAAACGAGTTACGACGAAACTTACGCGGAATCCAGAAATCAATCACATAAATTACAACCAGCACAAATATAAACTTTAAACATAATTTTTGCCCTTAGCAAGTTACACATCACTCACATTAAACCCTATGTTTTTCATTGCGACGTAAGTCAACAGACGGATAAATAGTTTGGTAAAACAACGCCTGCATATTTCACTGCATTACAAAAATGCTGCTGTCAATGAACAAAGCGCTTTAATATTCGTGAAAATGTTCAATCCACAAAAATGAGCACATGTCCACCACACTGTACGATAAAACCACGATACAAACAGTACATTTGTTTTCACCGCACTTCAGATCAGTTAAAAACTGATAATATTACTTAGCTGTCAAACCTACACATTTAGTCGCAAAGCTTACAAACAACTGAATCTGTTTACTCTACGCCCGTTCCAAAACAAATTTTACTCTTGTTTTCTCTGCCTTACTCTCCAGTACTTTACTCTGCTCCTAGAGTAACGTTCTGGAACGCAGCCAAGTGGGGCAGTGGTAAAACACTTGCCTCGCATTCGGGAGGATTAGGATTCGATCCCCGGCCGCGGCCATCCCGATTTCAGTTTTCCAGGGTTTTTCCTAAATCACTCGAGGCGTTTTCTGGTATGGTTCTTTAACAAAGATCCTGGCCGACGTACTCCATATATTTCCCGTGTACCTCAACCAAGTCTTTAAGCTGTTCGAGCGCACGTAAAAGACCATATCGTGGAGCCTAGACATCGTCCACTGACAGCAGAGATGCTGAGGTCATGGACGACGTGAGACTCTTAGTACCAACTGTCCTCACCAGCAAGGTCAACCACAGCAACAGGGAAACTACCACAACAAGGGTGCTGAGAGCCAACTACCCACATCAGTAATGCCAACTGTAGCGACAGCGAGGCTATCTGTGGCTTAGGGGAAACGAGTGAGTATTGATATCGAGAAAATAAAATGTGTGTCTGCTGGAGAAAATTCACGCAGCCCATCACTTACAGGTATGCTTAGTGAAGAAATAGTCATATTAACTTTCTTGGAGGTCATGCCATGATCCATCATTTGTACTGATTTCACGATGGTTATTTTGTTATTCCTAAACGAGAGCATGTATCGAAAAACTGTTGCACAGTTTTGTAAAAAAATTTTTTATTACTATGTTGTCTTATTTTTTCTAGACAAAATGTTTGATAGACTTGGCTAATTAGTACATTAATCGGAATTTCCTTAAATGCGTAATTAACTGACGGCATTGTGTATTGTATCTTGAAAAAATTAGTTAACTGTTTACAGCAAAACAGCCTAATAGTATTTCGATGCCTGCTCTAGCTGAGGATTAAAAATTTTAATCACAAAAGCAGTAGAAATTAGGAATCATGACCTTAAGTCGCCATTACGAACAACAGGAGAACAATGGTGAGGACACGCCTTCCGTGCACATGTGAAGCTATGTTTCATGGCCAATTACAGGATTTGTTAACCCTTAGTGTTTGAGATTCTACCCGCAAATTACATATGTGTAATGTCGCAGTAATCATATTCTAATTGACACAGTCAGATTAGAGACGTCACTGCACAGTCACGCTGCCAATAACCATGAAGCAGAGCTGTAGATATGCACGTATTGTACTGATGAAACAAGCGAGTACAACATTTATTTCGCGAAAATCAAGCGTCCCAAGTGAGGAGTCTTGAACTCGATGAAGGACAAATGTTCAGTTTGTTTCCTGTGATGAATTGCCTAAAACGTATGACAAGATTTTTAGGAGAGTCCAACGGGATAACACCACCTTTTGACCCACAATGTACAGGTGGAAGGCGGCCACTGAAATAAGTGTATGTACAGAATATCAGCACAGCAATCAATTATGGCTTCGACTACACGTCACTGTGCAAGACCACTGTTTGTACTTGTAGACATACTTCCTACACGGTAGTTATTATGGCCTGGGGAGCCGCAGCCTACACGTTAGCCCATCACCTACCATCGTGCTACAGAGAACATTAATGGCCCAGCAGACACCGTCTGCTCCCGTTTCTGTCCAGGATTCATGGCACGATCTTCCAGTTGGTTAATGTCGGACCGCACACGGCATAGGTTGCGCAGGATTTCCTTCATTATATCCAAACAATGTCATGACCTATACACGATCCCCTGGCATGTCCCAGTTAAATCGCCATTTGCCACAATGTTACAGTATCTGTGATTTGTAACACAGGTCAACAACTGAGGGGCTGAGATACATAATAGTGTAAGTCACAATTGTTAGTAATGTCAGTTTTATTAAAATTATTCAAATTTTCCAAAAGAAAGTTCTGTAACAAATATTTCACTCTTTAACTTAATTTCTGAATTCAATTCGCGTTATTGCAAGAATGTAGCCTACTGCATTTTGCATGTACTTACAAAAAATGTTCAGTAGGAAACTATTTTAACTGACTTACACCTCTATGAATCTTGGCCCCTCGCTGTAGGTCTGCATTAAGAGTACCGTGTACCGGTTTCAGATCTCCGCGTTTGACGTGAGGTAACAGCGGAGTGATAAGAGCCAGAGTACCATGCTTGACGATAGGCACATGGTCTCTATTCCCAGCGCGTTAAACTGGCGTGCAATGTTTTCGTAGAACTCTATTTCCTATGGGACTTTTAATAGGTGACCCTAAAATTTTATTTTTGCATATTATGAAGTAGAGACCAATACACGCGCCTTATTTTGCAATTTACGTATTCAGGTCGTATTTTCAGAGTTACGGCCATTTCCTGAGGCCCCAAAATCATGTTACTAACAAGCATACTGAATGTTCAAAGAGTGGCATACGTAGTTTCAAATGGGTGTTCTTTTCGTAGATAACAACGATAAGAATAAGTTCGGCGGTTTCGCGTAAAAAAGTATTCGCATGACACTCCACAACACCGTCCAACGGCTAAGTACTCAGTCCTCGTAAGTGCCCCACGCACATACGAGTGTGGCCTGACGCGGAAGTTTTTCACCACTTACCCAGCAGCCTACGCCAGCTTTACTCACACACTGCACTTGTGAAAACGAGTTTGTAGAAGCAAGTAGCAGTTGCAGGCATCGTATTAAATGAATGTGGCGTGTTTGTGCGAAGAAAGAATGGTATAAAATAAAAAATCCACTTACTACAACGACATTAAATAACAACACATCAAAGTACTACAATCCTGAGATAAGCAACATGCAATGTGGTAGACAACTTAAATGCAAACTGCTCATATATGCAACTTATTGAACTAACGAGCAACAAGGCTCAGGATTATATTTTAAATGAATATATTGGTTTGTTGATACAATGACGTGCATGCAGGTTGGAAACAAATAATAACGACTCTAATGGAACACAAAGAAATCAAAACAAAGGTAAATATATAACATTAGGTAATATTTGAAGAAAACAAAACTCACTTTTAGCCAGTGTCACTACATAATGAAAACAGATACTAAGAATACATATATTAGCCTCAGATTCAAAAACACAAAAATGCACGATGAAATGACAAGCAAATGACATAACAGGACGTAATTTTTTATACATGTCAATTATATGAAGACAAGTAACTACAAATAATGCATAAAATAAGATTACCGAAAGTAGACTCCTTCATGCGTTAAAGAAGGGTTGGTTACCCCGTCGTTTGCTTAGAACTTTGAGGTAATCTGCTATAGTATAAAACATATATATATATATATATATATATATATATATATATATATATATATATATATATATATATATATATATCACATGCAAGTAATCACCATACAAAAATGAATAAGAATGTTGCCTTGGGAGTAAGTTCTAATCCTAACCGTACTACACGTTTATTTGGAGGTGGAGGCATAAATAAATAAATAAATAAATAAATAAATATATATATATATATATCTCTGAGATATAGGCAGCCTGGAACAATGTCGTACATGCAGACGTGTGTGAATGCAACTCGCGTGTCCTTTTATGATGCATTTACAAATTTTCTGTCTCCACCTTCGAGGATATCTATAGAAACTCAACTCTGAATCTACGATTGTTTCTTCGTATATTGCACCAGTAGATTCCACGCCTCGTTACGTTTTGCCATATTCAAGTAGTCAACACTACGCACACCTCCCACAAAACAGGTATTCCAGGTACTCTTCCAATAACTTAGTTAGAAATGCAGGACTCGTGAACGTTTTGTGGGCTACGGAGGACACCCTTGTGACAACACAGGAAACGTTGGCCTATTGCCTGCACACGTTGGTACACTGGCTTCCGACTCACCACACATGTGCGAGCCAGAATCGTATGTGTGTGTGTGTGTGGCTCTTTTGTGCGAGCCAGAATCGTATGTGTGTGTGTGTGTGTGTGGCTCTTTAGAACGCTTTCCGTCTTCTGCTACTGCGATGCACTACTACTGAAGATAACCGTCACATACAGGCGACGGTATCACGTGATGCCATACTCCAAAACCATGCTCTGGAACTTGATTAAATATCACCGCCTGCTATTTGCATCGACGCTGCGCAGCGCAAGTGCAGAGCAAGTTAAACGGGTCTTCCATTGAAAGTACGTGAGTATTTAGTTCCACTACAGCACAACCAGACGCAACACAGGTGCAAATTTTACGTTGCGCCCATAAAAAGTGGTATTTAATCGACCACCTGGCTGGATAATGCAGAAAAACGTCAGGGGAGAAGAGGAACGAGGGTGACTCGTTCCATTCCCCTATCCTAAAATAAATATTCCTTAATCTCACTGTTTATTAACGAATAGGCCACAAATTTATAAGAATGCAGACAACGATGAAGAAAAATCAAAGGTCTTAAAATGTCACATTTTATTTGGCTTATTTGGCAGGTAACAACTTATTTCTCCATTGCAAAGCACACATGCAGCAAGAAAACGCAAACGAGAGGTAGATGTTGAATTATTTTTTGTTGTTGTCGGGCACAAGCTGTTGGCGGCCGTAAAAACGTCTCGCGATGCGTGCCTGCTAAATCACATTAATTGCCATCCTGTGAAGCCAAGTGGAACTGGCGAGGTCCCACCCACATCAGGCCACGGGAAATGTTGTACTGGAATACAACACGCCCCTCCGCCTCAATAGTCGAGTTCTATCATGACTGCGATAAATGTCGGCTATTTCGTATTTAAACTTCCAAAATTACATGCTGCTTACGTTCCCAGCATGATACACACCAGTCAGACTGCAAGTGTCAGACACGAAAACCAATTATTTAACTGACTATATGATCAGGTGGTGTTCCCATTACCAGTTGAACGTATGCTTAGTGCTAATTGTAAGTCTATGTTACTTTTACCGTCATCTTGCAGGGTCAGCAACACGGACGATATGTTCAAACTAATCATTCCGACCAGTCCGGAGAATGGATGGTGTAACATGAACTATGGATGAAGCAGCGGCATAAAGAGGAGTTGGGAGAAAACTCCCACATCGCGGCTGCGTGTCACTACAATCCCTACACGATAATGTCATCCGAAGGATGCATGCAAGCCAAAGCCTGGGATCTGAAGGCCATAGCAGTGGAATTCCTGTACTAATTATTGTGTCAACCGAGCTTAATAATAAAGATTAAGTAAAAAATCTTAAGGGTCTTCGAAAGATACACATTCATTATGCTATGTTATGTTTATAAGATATATTGTTTCTTTCGTAGACGTTACTGGTAAATATATTTTCCTCAAATACCTGTCACGTAAGGGCACGTGGAATAAAAAATTTGTATGTTACGAGGACGTACAAATAATGAAAACCTTCTGAGATTTGAAATGAATTAACTCACATTGACATTACATGTCATAGGTACTTCAAGAATACTTTTGTATTAAAACACTTCCTCGAAATTAAAAAAAAAATTACGTCTAATTGGAATGTTTTTAAACACAAAAACATTCCATTTTGTCTATAGGTGTTTCTTGAAGTAGTCTACGCCATATAACTTCAGTTTTTTTTTTTTTTTTTTTTTTTTCGTCATTTGTACATTCACGCGACGACAAAACTTTACAAAAATTTAGAACGTTAAATTTTTAATGCGAGTAAAATGTAGTTGAAGGGAATATCAACAAAACAAATACTATCTCGTAAAAATTAAAATAATAAATAACTTAACTTTACTTGCTAGTATTAGAGCCCACGATTTTTGGTGAAAAGAATTCTGCAACAATTTGTTTCAATGCCTTATGTGCACATATGCAGCTCTGCTTCATGGTCAGTGATTGACTGATTTAAATTCTCAGCGTCTTGGGGTTTTACCTGCAAATTACAGACGTGTGGTGTCACCGTAACCTTGTTCCTGTTGGCACAAGTCAAATGAGCCACGCTTGTGCAATTATATAGGCCTATTCTGCCAATAATCAAGAAGCAGACCTGCAGATGTATACGTAAGACATCGAAACAAACTGTTGCAGAATTCTTTTCACCAAAAATCGTGGGCTCTAGCTAGTATCTTAAAGTGAATATAAGCCTGCCTATTCACACACTAACTTTTACTTAACATGCCAATAGTAGCAAATGCGAGTATTAAAAAATAACTTGGGTATTGTTAAAGAATCTCAGGGAACAACTATGGCATTACGTCAATAAATAAGTATTTCTGGAAATTATTCTAAATTCCGAGAGTCACTAAAGACTTGTTGACCTAAAATTAGAAAGTTATTTTTTTCCTTAACATATTTTATCTTAAGAATGTTAGTAAGTTTACTTTTTCCTAAAAGAACGAATACGTCGAGATTGGAGACCAGCAAATTGCTCATAATCAACATAACGTATTAGTTAATTTTTATGTTATGGGTACCTGTCAAAATTGTAAATCTTTAAAGGTTCATGCCTTAGGACAGAATTTCGTTTTATCAATATTATAAAAATATTTTCTCCAATGCTGAATTATTTTTAACGTCAACACGTAGCGGTATAACTGTATTATACTACGTTAATAGAACACACTAAATGTAGATACTACACACAAATCCTAGCACTGGAATAAACAAAAATACGCGGAATATATCAATTTCGCCTAGTTATATATATTATAAAAGTTCTTCTTACGCACTACGCTATTTATTTATGGCAACGTCACACTTTAACGTATATTTCTGAAAACGATTTATATTTCCCTTCATATAACCGAAAACTTTTTTAACAGTTTAATTCGTGGCGTCTTATTTCTACAGAGAATACTGAAAATACAATTCGTAGAACGCAACTTATGTCAGTCTGGTTAATTTGTAACGGTAAAAAATGAAACGTAGCACAATTACTTACATACTAGGGAAGTTTATATTATTTTTATAAACTCGAGTGTTTATGATAATCAGTTTTCTTTAAATAGCTTAGATTGTTGGCTGCAAAACTCATTTTACTTACACACTGGTCAGTAAAATTATCGATCAAGATTAATTAGGGAATCGGACATAAATCAATATTAAGAGATTGCATTCCTTACTCGCTGCTGTTGCTCGTGGGCGACCTTGAACTTGACTTCTGCGAACACTCCCTGTCATTTGAAAATGGGCTCGTAGGCCGGAAACCACACTTTGCAACACTACAATAGCGTGTACTGCATCACGATTATGTCTGCTAATCTTCCATTCTTCCCGAGGCTTTCGAAGCAATCGATTCCGGTAAATCACGTCGCGGCATTTGTTCTCTTACTGAACGTTATCGCTGACCACATACTACTGCCTGTAACCTTCCACACCTACCCTGTGTCATCGCCAGTGAAAACAATACGTCGTGTCAACGTGAGTGAAAATTTTATTACTGTAGCATTAGACGTCACCTGTCATACTGCAGCTGGCAAAACATCGAGCCTGGGTTACTTTGATCCCAGTAATAATTTTGACTAGTGTACATTTATCATTTATTTACCTACACTGTTTCAGTCAACAGAACAGTTGTTTCGTAAATACTAAATTATAACTAGCTATATATATACATTTTTTAGCCATTGTAATAGCGTTTTTTCTTAGTTACTACACAATAATTATAAAGTCTTAAAATTGTAGCAGTTAATTATAAGAAGTAAAATGTAGGCATACCATCTAGTACTTGATAGTGTTGTTTACCTGCAAAACATTTATCACGGAATTAGATTGTGCAGAAAAAATAATTATGGCAATGTGTTAGTGGGATTAGCGTGCAGTAAGCCGTAGCCGGTTATAATTCGCTGCCTCTCTCCACAGAGCAACCAACTGCTGCCGACTTGCCCACGCTGCCAACTGAAGAAAATGAGGTTAGGGTAGGATCCTCCCACTCTCAGCCATAAATGACGGCAATCCCAGTCTGACACCTCCGTCTTCTATCAACCCCGCTCTCAGAACTTCGAATACAGTATGAATATACCACCCAGACAATTTACTTCGTCCCACTGAGACCGGTCAGATAACCAGAAGTGAAGTGATTTGGACACTATTTCTCGCTAACGATACCCCCACACAAAAATTACAAATATAACATCAGTACAAATCTTGAGTTAGAAATCTGTCACATGAACAAGTTTCTCGCGATCTTCGCTCTACCAGGACTCGAAAATAAGTGCATGCTAAAAAAGGCGCTACTTAAGTTAACTACCATTTCCATTACCTCTCATCTGGAAACCAGTCGAAGAGAGGTATACATATAATCTAAGAAGTGGGTTCTCATTAACTGAAACAGGCCAATCAGCTTCATTACGCCTGTGTGTGGCGTCGCAATTTGTCCCGACTTCCCGACAGAAGTGACTGCAAAAATCCCCGTATAGAGTATGCATTCTATAGTGAAGAAGTTCTACGAAGCATTTCAATTTAACATAAAAATTCATTTTAGTAACGTTTTCATCTCTAAGTCTGGATGCCGCATACCGTTTGCGCGTGCATACACAAAAAAAATTATATTTAAATCTATTGCAACACATTACAGTTAATATAGTAATATATTTTGTGTTTTAGTCAGTCTGCTAGATAATGTGAATACTGCAATTATGTTTCGTGTCCGAACCAATTTATACATAACTCTAAAAAACACTTCGCCCTACCTGGATTTTGGTAGGAGCGTTATGTCCCACCGTTTCTGAGAGAGAAGTGAATTAGTATACATGACATAAGAGGCCTAAACACACTGTCAATTAAATTCAAAATGAAGGTAGTCAGCTAAATGGCGCACAATCCACAATAGGCCTATATGGCGGTCTTCCAAAAAAATAGTAGCGTATTTATGCTTCATCGAATTCAATATATTCTACAACAACGTGTACATACCGTGAAACAAGGTAAATAGTATCACCATGGGGTGAATAGGATTAAAATTTCAAACAATTTTCTCGCCAACAACATTTCTTTTTAAAAGTTACATTCCAGTGAAACTGTAAACAGTATTAATTTGTCTATCAAGAAAAAAAAGTTTCTAAAGCAAATATTGTACTGCTAATTTCGTTCTAAGTCTTTTGATCCTGTTCACCCCAGCGATCCTATTCACCTCGTTGTACGGTATTTCCAAAATCAAATTCGTATTAACAAAGCTCTGAAGAAAGTAGTAGTGACTGCATGATATGTTTTGGAACATTCTGAATTGAGAATGTCAATAAGACCCATTTGATTAGCATTCGGGTCGACTTCAGTCCCATCTCCACCCCAAACTGGACAATTCGTGTTGATATTCTGGCTAGACAAGATGGTCTCTGATCGTTCACACCACACTTTAAATATTCCGTATGTCTTGTAGCGTGCAGCAACCTCTTCCGCCTTCTTGGTGGCGGCGATGCGACCAATTAGTACGCGTAAAATTATTCATAGGAG
This sequence comes from Medauroidea extradentata, assembly GCA_003012365.1. Classification (NCBI taxonomy): domain Eukaryota; kingdom Metazoa; phylum Arthropoda; class Insecta; order Phasmatodea; family Phasmatidae; genus Medauroidea; species Medauroidea extradentata. The sequence continues at coordinate 29,092 of PNEQ01048429.1, read as the reverse complement.
ATTCAGATTGGCTACGGGCTAACCATTTCACAGATTTTCCGTCATCGCTTAATAGTGAAGTTTTCTACGTTACTGCTAACATACAGGCCCCTGTTAAAGGTTTAATTTATATCATGTATTAACTTAAATTAAAACTGCGACTATATAATAAACAGAAAAAAACTTAATTTATACCACTATTTAGAACTGTTTTGCGAATAAAAAATAATTTCATGTGAACAGATTTGTGTTCGCGTGCATACAAAAACTATTCGAACCCAAGTTAAATATTTGAGAATAAATCAGCATATAAAATCTGTTGAAATATCATAAATAAAAACATAAAGCGAGTAAATTTTCTACGTTTTCCTTCTTAAGAGGTTCTAACTAAATCTTGGAGACATGACGTAATTCTGTTTGCAACGGACCCGCAGTGATGCAGAAACTATGCCTGCTACCAGCTAGAAGACTGAAAAAATGAAAGGTTCCAGTCAATGTCCGAATTATGTGAGTTATTTTGATAAAATTCGACTGTTATTACAAATTGATATAATTAATTATATTAAAAAACACTCATTACTTTTCAACTTATCACATTTATTGCACGGCAGTATCGCCGAAAACCGCAGCATCGCCAGTACCAGCTTGCAAACACTTTGCTAGTGACAGAATTGTTCTTATACCCACAACAGTGTTAGGGAGACTGCATGCCGGAAGTCTGGCGCGTAGAGCCTGTGTTGTATCCGACGCGTGGACTTGGTTCGTCCTTATCGCTTGGGTACCTCTAGGCCTATGACACACAAAATATTCTCAGCCAGACGGCGCTCTTAGCAAGCACAGTGTATTAACATCCGTGGCTGAAACTTCGAATAAGCCATCTCGTTGACTCACGTTAGACACTCATTCTCCCATTTAAGACAACAAAGCTATTATTTCCCAGACACTTAGTCGAGGGGTCAGACCTCTCGCCTCCCATCTCATCCATTCGGGTTCTATACCCGGCGTGTTCTGTCGCGGTTTTTTCGCATGCGAGAAATGTGGCGGACGTTTCTGCTGACCAGGGGATTTCCTCAGGGAACTCCCACTTCCCTCGCCTTTCTCATTCCGTCACTGCTTCACAGTTACATCCCCTCATCCATTCTTCGGGCTGTGCAGCGACAAGAATATCTAGCTGTAGGCAGTTCTGAATAAAGTGAGCAGTCAAAAAGGCCCTGCTAAAGATCTATTTCCAGCCAATTCGTATCTTTCCGTGTGTAACAGCTAATGACGGGAAAAGTCTAACCTCCTGGGACACGTCACTTTATGTTTGCGTGTGTAAGATAAATTGTTCAGTCGATAGGTACATGTATAGTTTGATAAAAAAGAAGTTTATTAATTATATAAAATACAATTATATCGCTGTTGGTTGATTTTGTTTCAGTATTGTTGTATTTAAATACGAATAAACACGGAACTATGTTGTGTTATTTCGTTGCCAACCATACAAGCAGTAAAGTGACTTATTGGTAACGTTGAATTACATGTAGTGACAGCTAGTGATATTTTTCAAAGGTTAAATATTTAATGTTCACTTTATTCCGAACGGCCTATAGTCGAGCAGTCGGCACAACCTTCACCCTGGCCTTCTCTCACATACACTGTGACAATCCCAGAAGGTGGGAGTTTTATTTTCAATAACTAGCTTTAGCCACTGAGAGCTTTTCAGTGAAAACACCGTCAAATGATTCGTTCTTGTTTGAACCACGCTATTACGTTACCGTTAGGAAAATGTGCGTAAACAAATCCAAGACAAACATGTCATGGAACATTTCTAATGCCGAAACGATTTGCGACAATATGCATACGCCGTCGTATCGGGTAGGATTCAAGAAATACGCCTCACGGTACTTCGAACGCCGTTCGAGAGAAACGCCATTGTTAGACAAAGCCAAGACGAGCTCTCTGAATTTCCAGGAGGGTTTCGTAACTTGCGGATCGAAACGTTCCTGTTGCTTTTGTAATCCACTGTCCTATTTTCTTTCTGACAGCTATGTTTGCGCCACCAGATGTCAGCGCATATTAACCTGCTAAGAAGGAAACTTGCAGTCACAAGATAACACAGATACATCCTGTGAAAATAAATGCAGACTTACCTAGTTATACCACCTCAAAATAGTGCCCGATTCACGGTTGGGCGGAAGGTCGTGGGTTCGATCACAGCGTTTCGACTACCCATGTCGTTTTCCTTGAGTGGCTGGTCATCTGCGACTGTAACCGTTCCATGAGATTGTTGGCGAAGTCACCTGAAACGAACCCCAGCGCCACTATCTCTTGGACTATAATTCTTGTTAACGTCGTTGGACTTGCTGAAGACAAAATATACTGTTACAAATTTAGCCAAAACTTAAATGTGGGCAATTCTCGTGAGTTATTTTGGAATAGAGGTCTTATAATTAGAAAAAAAAAAGAGTTAAATTAAGTACTGGAATTATTAGCTCACAAAGCTACGAACTACACAAAACAGCAATCAACTATAACTTTAACAACACAATTAGTTATGCACACAATTACTGTTGTGACACAGAAACGTTAGTTAACTTTGACATTTAAAGAACAAGAATATTTATCATTAATCAAATACTACAAATCACAATAAAAGTTCAGTCATATATCCAATCAACAATCTTTCAGATAGTGGCAATGTACAACCTTAACAGTCCGAAGTGATAATGGCTCACCTTGCAATGTGCAGCACCTAGAGTGCACATCTGTCTTCACTCTTGAGGTCTTCGATTAGACTCCCGTCAACCTGCAGCAGAAGCCCTCTTGTCTCACCGAGTACTACTCTGAAGGTATGCGCCTGTAGCCTCGCAGTAGACTCCAACATCACCAAAACGTCTTCCTGACATCACCAAGATGTCCTCACCATCCTCTCTGCACAAGCTTAACACCTCCTCCGAGCAGGACCAATAGTGAACTCTCGAAGCACTCCTTCTCTCGAATCACCAGGTAGACAGTCTCCTCAAGTAGGCAGTTACTGCCCTCCTCGACACAACACCGTCAGTGTTGTTCTCCACAACTCACCGCCTCTGTAGCACTCCAACACAACACCACAATTGTTGTTCGTCCTTCCTGCAGCCCGCTGGCGTCACACAGCCTAGATGCCACCGACCACCACTGCCGTATTGCCATCCTCGAGACGCCACACCTCGTCAGCTCAGTCGCGCCGACACAACACCTTAGTGTTGTCTGCACCTTCTGCAGGGCGCTGATTTATTCAGCCTCGACACCGACCATGCCGCCTTGTTGCCATCCTCGAGACGCCGCACCTCGTCAGCCCCGTCGATGTCACATCAGCCTCGACGCCATCGTAATACCGCCCCCAAGGCGCTGGGTCCTCTTCATCTCTGCGCTGCCGTCAATGCCTCCTCTCGGCCCGTTACTTCTCACGACACCCATCGCCGTCCCAGTGGCAGCGCCGTCCCAGTGGCAACGCCACCCCTAAGGGCGCTGCCTCACACCACTCTCGGTTCTCACTTCATACTAATACTGATCCTCTTCAGACTTCCGACTCTAGACTGACTGCACAAAACCAGACTCATATTGCGCAGTTCCGAGGCTTTATACGGCCCCTATAGTGACATCAATCGATATGAGACATGATGACCTGAGGTCTAAAAATAGATATTCCTCGGTAGTACCTGTTGGTAGTAACGTATACGCATTGGCGTCATCGGGGATTCCCAATGACGTCTCTCGGGAGTTGCGACATAGCTGCGAAAACCCATGACGTCACTGGTCGACTCAGTCTGTCCCCCAGGATTATGCAATATGCTTATAGCCAAGGCAGCACACAACAATACATTTAAACCCTTCTAGCGCAATAGTGTGTGTTCATGACTAACTTAGATTTTTTTTTACATGCATGGGCCAGGATGATGGTGGTGATGGGGGTTTAGACTGCGACAATGAGGGAGGGATTAACAGGTCCTTGTGAAGGCCAATTGTTTTTTCGTCTTTGTGTTTTTAATTCTCTCTCTCAGAATTCCTAGGCGACTTCTGGACCACTGCGGCAGGAGCGAGCGTGCCATGCTACCGAAGAACTCCCCAGGGGGTCCGGGCAACAGCTGCGCTACGACGCGAGTGTGTGCCTATGTGGCGTGACCTTGAACTTATAACCGGTCCGCTCACGTGCGGCCCGACACGTGTTGGCGGGCCAGCAACTGATTGATCGGCCGGGGTTGCGGGTTTCTCCCTTTTTTATCCAACCCTCCCGTCCCCTCCCCATTCCCTAAACACGTCCACCACGTCTATAAGATTCTAAAAATAATTATATTGGGATTCCGAAACGTAACAAATTAAACTGTTATGCGCTGGCAGATTTATCCGCGCGAGTGGGCGATCCCCAACGAGGAGGCACAGCACTGGCCGTCAGCTTTCGCAAGAGGACGGCGAACAAATGCCCGTCGCAGGGGCATTACTCAGCTTGCTTTACGGCTGGCCCGCGCCCTACTGGAAGTTTGTGACTTGAAGCCAGTGCCTTACCGAGTCAAGCAACGGCGGCCAACGAACGTAGGCACAAATACACTTCACGGCGTCCTGCGGCATAAATTTCACGACTTGCAGGTTTTCTTGAAATATGTATTCGGTCTCTCGGCCAGTTTCCCTTGTTCTAGGGCGGTGTCAACCGCGACGGCACGCCAGTTTGGCTTGCCAGTTTTTTTTTTTTTTTTTTATTGGTGCCAATGGGGCAGTCAGGGGACGGCTAACAAACCGTAAGAGAACTGTACTTACACCTTATGTGGCTCAGTACCCACCATTTTGGAAAAGTGGAACTTCTGCATTTGACTTAGCTTTCAAATATGTTTTAATGTTTTATGCATCGACAAGGTATACATTGTATTCAGTTGGCATTGCTGGACTTATATTGTTTATACTATAACCGAGATTATCTACAAAAAAAAACGATTTCCTTCCTCCGGACAGTTACTAGTCAAAAACTTATAAAAATAGTGAAGATGTGATAAGTTTATAATGCTTAAGAAGGTAAAATCTGTGCTATGTCAGAAGATAAATGTTGATAAATCATACTGTATGATATTTAAAGAGAAAATTAAAGAATTCGAAGATGGCAGGAACTGATCCCCCGTAAACACGACATAGGCATCCATGTTTTGTCGGAATGTCAAACACACGATTCCCTGCACTCAGCTATGTACAAATGCTACATCATTGAGGTGGGCGTAAGCACACCAGTCTACAAAACTGACTAAATTATACATGCGTCTTACATATAATGAGTCACAGTATTTTTGTTTCCGTAAGTACACGTCTGATAAGTTTCTTTTACGAAGCTGGGCGAATTAACTGAGGGTGATCGTTATGAAAACTCTGTATCATTACTGCACACAATAAAAATAACAAAACACTATTCTGGTCGATTATCAGAGCCAGACGAAACCGGCTGATCTGTTTTACACGCTTTCATATTTGTGTTCTAAGTACTATGCTTTGCTGTACGAAAACGTATTACGTTAATTGATTAGTTCTACGTCACTGTAAAAAATATTTCTCAAATGTTTAGGAAGTTATTATCACAGAAGCAGTATGGGACAGTCACCATACTTCCGTCTTGTAAATATGCAAACGTTTACAAATGTTACAATACAAGTCTGGTAACTTTAGTATGCATTTTACTGTTTTATAATTAGGTTTAGGAGTGCTACCATGGATGTCTTGGGAAACTATTCTACATACCTACTTTCTTAGCGGTCCTATACGCACATCTGGTAAATTTAAAACCATTTTTTAGAGCGTGTATGGCAATTTGTCTTCGTGGATAAAGCAATTTTTCTTGGTTACTCTTGAACTAAAATAGAACTGTGTTAATATAAGAATGGCGGGAATTCGCCTAAGACGGTTAGCAAACATCTAGTTAGCAGCGAACGCAATAAACAATTTACAGTATAATTTGTATCTGAGTATAGATAGGTAGGGACAAGGCTCAATATCTAGTTGACAGCGATGTAATTAGATACGGAACCAGTGGCTTAGCTAATTAGGAATAAGGAAGCAGCCATGGCCCGTGTTACCAAACTATCTCATAATTTGCCTGGAGTAATTCTGAAAAACCCCTACCGATACTTGACTTAAGTTCTCTGGACCTAAACGGCTCGGAAAAATTCCTACTGTGTATAAACACTGGAAGTATGAAATGATTGGCAATGCTGCATTAGTAATTCGCTTTAGCTACAAGACGTATTACATAAAAAAATTTCGTATGCAACCGACATAAAAGATTAACTAAAATAAAAAAGTTGCGCTACAGTCATCAACATAACTCACCAACATTAATGTACACAGACCATTCCAATCACTACTTACGTAAATTAAGTGCAGAGAGAGGGACGCGATTTTTTTCAAGGTTCATTTCAAAAATGCATAAATTACCGAGAACCAGTTATAATGAGATTGCTTGTTATCGTTCTAGGGCTCCCGTGATGGCAAACGAGCTCATGTGAAGCCACGCCTCTGTAGTGCCGCAAGCCATTCAGCGCGCTTCATATCTTTGGAGGCGTGGTCTGGTAACACTTATGTTTGCTTGCTATTGGCAGTTTACAAGGCAGTGCTTATTTCTGAACGATTTCACGAGAGCAGTACTTCCATTAACCTATTTGCGAGCAGGATACCGGTCTATAAGTATGCGCGTAAATTATGGTATATTGGAACCATAAAAGATAGCAATCTAAATACCTTGCATATTTACTGCTTTTCTTGCAGAACGTAAAAATTACCGAGAGTGTAGATGTTTCGATGAAATATGGTAACGTTTCGTTGTGATATTTGGGTTTCAGTTTTTATATTTTTATTACATTTCGAGATAAGTGCAGTATAATTGATCATATGTACACTGATGAAATCATGGTATTAGTACGTATAGTGAAATGAAAATAAGATAAAAGTCTCAGCGGGGGATATTTGGATGTAGTTATGGAATGGTAGACCAAGATAAAAATTTGTCAATATTACAATATCTGATGATATGAAGATGATATTAGTACGTATAGTGAAATGAAAATAAGATAAAAGTCCCAGCGGGGGATATTTGGATGTAGTTATGGAATGGTAGACCAAGAGACAAATTTGTCAATATTACAATATCTGAAAAAAAAAATCCTTATAATAATTGAAAAATATACAAAATATATTTTAGTATATTTCAAAACTAAAACCAAGAAATTCGCCCCTACATATTTGGTAAACGGTTTGTACGAAATATGGTAAACGGTTTATAGGAACTATATTTCCAAAATTACCTTATATTTCAAAGAATACACAATATTTCTTAAACTATTAGGATGTAACAACTTCCAATTGTACCAATTTTTATTCTGAGCCTTAAAAAAGGTTTTAAAAGACCAAAAATCAAAAATAACAGTTTCCAATGATAAATAAAACTTATTCTGTAGTGTGTACGATGGCAACACAGCATTTCCATCTTTAAATAATAGTACAAATACATAATTTGAGAAGTAATTGACGTATTTAATTATGGCTTGTCCCTACAAGTAGAATAACTCAAAATGTTTTCACTGCACCTTCAGTACATGTCAGTACGCGCCTCATCAGTATCATGCCGAGATAGGTGGCGCAACGGTAACATGTTGGACTCGCATTCGGGAGTTCATTGGTTCGATCCCCGGCTCAGGCTGGTTTCCCGAAATCACTCCAGGTGAATGCTGGGATGGTTCCTTAACAAAGACCATGGCCGACTCCTCTGCCAGCTGCTGTCATTACTTCAAGTTGTGTGTCACCGTCTTTAATGACCTCACTGTCGACAAGACGTAAAGTCCACTTACTTCACCACTATCACTACAGACGTCAAGCCTATATTCAATCTCTATCCGTGTGTTGCACAGCACTGTAGGCGTACATTTTTTAATGGTCTTCGAAACAAAATAGGCGAGAAATATAATGACTGGATTTATTTGCTTGGACATACTCCATTGCGAAATAAATGACTGTCAAAAGAAAACATTCATTTATTTCGCAATGGAGTATGTCCAAGCAAATAAATCCAGTCAAGCGCTCCCATTGCGCAGTTCTTTCAAAGATCAGAGAAATATAATGTACACTTCCGTGGATTTTTCGAAGCTTTTATGGAAATACTTAACATCATACATAATAAAAATGAAGTATTTTATTTACCGCGGTTTCAAAATGAAAGATGCTGGCGCTGGATTGGATGACTTATAAACTCGTCCGATTACTTGGTCCCTTAGAAGCCCAGACATTGATAATGTCACTTCACTTTTTTCCTAAAGGGTTAGTCAATAATCGAGTGTACCACACACAAGTTCGTGATCTATCTGGTCCATGCCATCACATTGTGCATCTAGCAATGATATTATGCCTTGCATTGCCGGAGATAAGTCGCGGATTTTGTAGTCGACGAGATAGTTGAGTGAGGCCAGCCGCAGAGCATCGCTACCGTAATGTGGGGATACTTTTCACCAGCATGCGGGTAACTTTGCACCACCAAAAATATTTGTTTCTGGGTCGTTTGGCGAAAAAAAATTAAAACTTAATACCACCGATTACAATCACTTGTCTTTCAACTATCAACATAGAAAATATATTTTTGGTGGTGCAAAGTTACACATGCTGGTGAAAAGTATACCCAGTTTATGGTACGTAAATTTTGTGAGTAAAATTATTTACCTGGCATTCTTTAGAATCACCGTGTAAGCCAAGCCGTCCTGTACAACATAGCATGTATTCCATAGATAGACTATCGATGCCTTCTCTCCATTTTTAACAGAATCAGGCATGAATTGGTGACAAAGCTTTCTCGCAACAATAAAGCTATCAAATAAAAATATTTTTATGTGTCAACAAGTTAGTTTAGTGGTCTCGTCGACAGCGAGGTCATTGAAGACTGTTACACACAAATTTACACAATGCCAGAAACTGGGAAAGGAATCGGGTATGACCTATGTTAAAGAAGCATCCAGCATTCGACTAGAGCGATTTCTGAACACAGTGGAAAACCGAAATCAGGATGACGGGAGCCGGGAATGCGAGTTCAGCGTGATACTGTCGCGTCACATTGCTCCATTTAGGTCAACTATAGCACTGGGCATATCAGATACAGTAGCAATTTTTACAAAATAAACTGTTCGTTCCTCCTTGTAGTACGTATTTGTGTTGCATGAGAGGAATTAGGTAAAGTAAGGTTGGTATGAGCAAAGAGGTCGAAAAGAATAGGAATGTAAAGAGGTTTTAATGTTCGTGTAAGTTGATGTAAAAAGTGTATGAGAGTAAATAATAAAGTTTGCTTTTAATGGCGACACATGGTGTCAGAAGTGATTTACATAAATTTAATTAACAGAATTCTTCGAGACCGTGGTTATGTTAAAATAGATAAAAACGAGGATACGAAATATGTTGAAAAACACACCCACTAGTTTCGTTCAGCCACCAGACAGCTTTGATTTTAGAAAACTCAGACACCTTCCCTACTTACAACTTAATTACAAATTAAGTTTGTCACTCGGCTTCACTTCTCTGCCACTTCTTGTCCATACTCGTGACCGTACACTTTCCACACCCTTTTTATTTATTACATCTGTCCACTCCTTCACTCCTTCTTCTGTTGTTCTCCTACAGTCTTCTGGTTCTACCACGATACCTAACGTGGTAACAGAAAACTTAATATATATTTGAATGAAAGTTGAGTCCGTTTTAGTTAATAAAACATTTTTAACAGAAAAAACACCGAATTAAAAAAAATTCTACTCTGAATAAATGCACTAAAAAGTAAAATATAATTACGTTATTTTTAAGCTACTTCGAATACAATAAATTTATTCGGAAATTATTCTTATTTTTGTCATTAAGGAGTTCCGGTGTACCTTCGCAGACCAAGTCAGTCCAGAACGTCGATGACCGTAGTTAGGTACCTACCTCGTCTTGGATTGTCATAAACCTACATCCTATCTCAATCATTATACATTTACTATTCGATTTTGAGGAGTTCCCTGCTGTATTTTAGAGATCCAAGGTTCAATGGCAATTAAATGAAATTTGGGGCCACCTTGAATATATCTCCTTTAAAAAAATTCCGAATCGGTTTATAAAAGTCGGACTTCTGAGGTAACAAACCTAAATAAAATTACAACAGAATTTATAACCTTTCCCCCCCCCCTTTTTTTTTTTTGTTGGTTAAAGGGAAAGATAGACGCAAACGGAAGTAGTGATCTAGACCTTGGCTGCAGAAACGAAATTCAAAAATGTGGTCATAGTAGTCTAGAAATGCTTCGGAATGAGTTGAGGTTAGTTTACTCACGTTGTTTTGTGATGTCGACGTCATTTTTAACAGAATCAGGAATGAAATTTAATGGTCACGCGACGAACACAAAGCAGCTGTGATTGGCCACAGAGGTTTATGGGCAGAAATCAGGTAGACATGTTAACAGAAAAACCGAGCAAGTTTCTGAGGAAGTTTTCGAGTACGGGGTCCTTGATGCCCCTTGGTAGGGCGCTGGAACGTGGATGACACGGTTGCAGAAATGATAACAGAAAATGGGCGTAGAAACTGCAACGGAATCGAGCATCGTGTGAGGCCGGAATTTCAATAGCGCGACGGATGCGACGCGAACAACAACATATAACCAGCCAATCAGCGTCGAGGCGTACGCGCTGACGTCACAGAAGAAGCGTCGACGTTGACTGGCAGACTATATATTATTTTTCGCGCCGCACACTTCGCGTCGCTTCTGTCGTACCATTGTGATTACGGCATAACTTTACACGGACGCAGATCCACGGCGAAAGGGAGGAAAGGAGCACCTCCATTATGCAACTGCCTGAAATACAGTGGATAAATGTGTTCCATCACTAGAACCACTTAGATATACCTCTTTAGTCGCGTCAGTAAACGTGCAAAGAACCATCCAGATGGAATCATGCAGCCTGTTAAATCTATGGAATGGACCCGGGCGGGCAGTAAAGTTTGCGACCTCCTTTTGATTGGTTGTGCTCGCGACCCGCGTTTGGTATTAATAAGAGGTGTCGACGCTCTGTCTCTTACGTGATTAATGTTGGATGATTGGGTTCGTATTAAGTAATATTGTAGTATGCCCGGCTAGCTCTAATTGAAATAAATTAACAAAGATGTTTCTTTTTAAATCGGCCTAAGGGACTCACGCACTGCGGGTTGCGTCACGAGAGGTAGATACTTATAGTTTCTTTCGACGAAAAGAATAGGCGCTTCCTCCGGCGGCTTTTGATCGGTCACGACGTTAATTATGTTGCAGGTACTGGCCGCGATCACCCGAAAAGTCCACCCACCGGTGACCCCGAGCTCGCTGTCCACCGTCCTTACAAACCCGACGACGAATATCCCGACACCTGTCCCCCCGAGCTCACACACACCCGGCTCGTCTAAAAGACTTTTCCCTTAGTGCTCCGCGTTTGGCAACTTTGCTCTCCTGGGCGGCGTCCCCTTCCCGCCCCACCGGACTCATGGGGGCGGGTAGGTTCCCCCGACCAATCAGAGCGAAGCCCTGGCCCGAACATTGCGTGCGTCCCTTGTGGAAGCTCCGTATTTATTTAAAATCAAATTAAACATGGGCACATTCTCACAGCAATTACAAATAAAACACTTAGCCTAATTACTACTTGCTATCTTTAATTAATATAATTCTAGTTCAAATTACGTACGTTACACGGGGTCTGTTGGGGGAGGGGGAAAGGAGAAGAAATGTGTAGGCGAGAGAGAGAGGATTGTATGGCAAGGGGACAGGGGGAGGTACAGCATGTGGTAAGGCCCAAGCATCATCTGCTCTATTGTCGCCAGACCGGCGGGCAATTATCCCTCTTAAAAACTATAATCATTATACATAAAATTATCTTAATGTTACTAGCATATTCGAGTCTGTGACATTCCACAGGTTAAAACGATACCAGACACGATACCTCTGTGATAATATTAGTAATAGTCATATTTTCTACTGTTTTTATACTGGCCTAT